>JAHPZR010039593.1:20000-25000 GCA_019787425.1 Platygyra sinensis | reverse complement strand
GTAATGACAATGACAGCAACACTTACAGCGACAGTAACAGTGAATATCACAATGAAAATGCCAGTGATAGTGACAGTGACAGCAACAGCAACAAATGACTGTGGTAATGACACTGACAATATTAATGACAGTGATATATTAGTGACCATAACAGTGACAGTGAATGACTGTGGTAATGACAATGACAACAACAGTGACAATGACAGTGATAGTGACAGTGGCAATGACAATGAGAATGACAGTGATTGTGCCAGAGACAGTGACAGCAACAGCAACAGTGGCAATAACAGTGAGAATGACAATGGCAATGACAGTGACAGTGACAGTGACAGACAAGGACAAGCACAAAAATAAAAGCCAAGGGTCCAGGGTCCATGAAAACAACAGAGAAATGATGGCATTATGATGAAAGCAATGATTGTAAATGAGAATGACAATGTGACACTGACAGTGACAATGTTCAACAAATACAATGAGCATGACAATAAGACTAAAATGATGATGACAGTGATAGTGACAGTGACAATGACAAATGACCAACGACCAACTTTGACAGGTGCAGTGGGGAATAAATCCACAAAGAAACGATCTGACAGCAAAAAATGACAATGATATTTCAAGACAGAGATATTGACAGTCGACAGTGGCAGTGACAAAAAATGGCAATCACAAATGATAATACTTATAATGATGGTGACAATTGTGACAATGATGAACAAGTGGATGATAGTTATGATTATGAAGATTATTCATTAAGGACACTGATTAAAAGGAAAATAATAAGGTCATTGGTTCATTAAGAAATGGAAGCTCCCTTCATCTACTCAACATGATAGTCTAAGGAAGGAGAAAATTGGTCTGTGACTAAAGAGAAACCTAATATGATATGACAATTAAGAAAAGACAATGGTTGTACATGCAACAGGACTTAATCAAATCCTTAGATTCTTTCATCTTGTGATAACTAAAGAAAATCAGTCATTCATCTTATGCAACATAGAAAACTGTGTATAATATTTGCTACACGCCACATTGAAAAGGGCACCAGATTTCCAAACAGGTCATGGCCAAGTGGGTTTATAAAAGTGGAACTCATGACATGTCCCTGTAACAGCACTGTTCAAAAATGTTCATATTTGTATAATTATAAAGAAAAAAAAAACAAAAATTCATTTCCTGGTTAAAGCGCTCTTTTAGTCTGTTTCAAAACAAAGGATTGTCAACCGGCCGGAAATTAAATTGCCAGCCAAAAGCAGTTTTCGTAAGACATAAGATTATTACCAACTCCAGCAGTGGACATTAGCTTAAGGTGGCTCCCTATAGTTTTACCATTGCATGTGCACTGATGACAAAAGCTCAGGTAATCTGTGTGCCCTCATAGGGAAACATCAGTGTTTTTCAATTTTTATGACATCAACATGAGCACAAAAAGCAAAACTAACAGTAAATTTTCTCGCATTTCCTTTGGTGAATTGTTTTAAAACTTGGCGGAGTTGTAACCATACATTTCCTATAAAATACCAATTTTTGTGAAAATCTGTCAGAGCTAATCTAACATGTTCAGAAAAGTGACAAATTACAGAATATTGAAAAAACCATCTGATCAACCTTGACTTTTTACTGATTTAAAAAGTTAGGCAACATCATTTCCATGATGTGGCAAAATACATGTATGAAAAAATTTCACCTAAGGAAAGTGTAGATATTAAGGAGTTTAGGCCAAAATGAGGAATATATCTGCCTGTCATTAGATGAGATGTTGCCAATTGATAATGGCCTTAATCCAAAAATTGACAACCAAAAACTAAGCCTTATTTCAACAGTATCCATACTGGTAAATCTCTACAGGGAAAACTTTAAGGTAAATTAACTAAGTTTCCTTTTCTAACTCGTGCTCTATAGCGAGGGTGTTAGTAATACTCTAGGGAGCCACCTTAACTTGATGTTGACCCTATAGAGTTATCCAAACAATACACATCGAACCTACAAATAGTACCGCTGTAGGCTAGCAGACAGGGAAGTAAAAATACAGCCTTGTACATGTTTGGAGGGCGTATGGAAAACCCGGAAAACCAGAACCGGATCTGGAACCGGATCTGGAACCGGATCCGGAACAAGAACTGGAACCGGATCTGGAAACGGAAACGGAACTGGAACCGGAAAAAAAGGCTTTAAGTTGGGAACTGTGATTGACATCAACACTCCTCCTCCCTTCTCTGCATTCCTAGCAAGATAAATGATAATTCGTGGACAACAAAAGCAAAACATCATTTAGAATCGCTTCGCATTTCTGTACAAATATCGAATACTCTTACTGGGTCCAACTTCAATTTTTGTAGACGGTTGACAACGGAGTCAGAGTACGAATTTTTTCAAAATGTCGAAACATTGAGATTTTCTAGTATGCCCAAACTCGAAAATTTCCTCTACCGCAAAGCCAAAATTATAATTGAAATTGCTTAATTTCTAAATAAATATCTACAGTTTTAAGAAAGGTTTGATGAGTTTTTCCGTGGAAAGTCTAGAATAATTTTAGACTGCTAGGTATCGGTAGTATTATCTTAAAAACACCCCTCGACTGCCGGGTATATCTAGACGCAATGTTTTATTTAACTTTTAGTTCTGAGCTTCAATGGGTCGCCAAGCTTGGTTTGTGAATTGGTTTTGTAGTTCCTTTTTATATACACGTATCAATACTAAAAAAAAGCGATTATAATCGATCCAACATATTTTTAAAAGATTTGAGAATTTTTGACCCTTCGAAATTTTTTCCCGTTACTCAGTTTGTGGTTACTTCGTATACTCTGTGTAGTGACACCCATAACAAACTCCCCGGTCAATTCCCCGGTGGTTTGTCGCGACCTACAAATGTAAAGAGCCAAACCCAGACATGACTGCTCTCATGTGGCTTTGATAGCTCATTTGGTAGAGCATTGCATGCACAGGTAACGCAAGGGCCATGGGTTCGAATACCATTCAAAGCCTGAATTTTTTCCGGTCATTTTTCCAGTAGTGTTATGGCTGCTGAGTTTAACTGAAAAGAACGATAACTACAATGTTCTTTGTACTCGTTACTTTTCTTAAAAGGGGTCCACGAATTATCATTTATCTTGCTAGGAATGCAGAGAAGGGAGGAGGAGTGTTGATGTCAATCACAGTTCCCAACTTAAAGCCTTTTTTTCCGGTTCCAGTTCCGTTTCCGTTTCCAGATCCGGTTCCAGTTCTTGTTCCGGATCCGGTTCCAGATCCGGTTCCAGATCCGGTTCTGGTTTTCCGGGTTTTCCATACGCCCTCCAAACATGTACAAGGCTGTATTTTTACTTCCCTGTCTGCTAGCCTACAGCGGTACTATTTGTAGGTTCGATGTGTATTGTTTGGATAACTCTATAGGGTCAACATCAAGTTAAGGTGGCTCCCTAGAGTATTACTAACACCCTCGCTATAGAGCACGAGTTAGAAAAGGAAACTTAGTTAATTTACCTTAAAGTTTTCCCTGTAGAGATTTACCAGTATGGATACTGTTGAAATAAGGCTTAGTTTTTGGTTGTCAATTTTTGGATTAAGGCCATTATCAATTGGCAACATCTCATCTAATGACAGGCAGATATATTCCTCATTTTGGCCTAAACTCCTTAATATCTACACTTTCCTTAGGTGAAATTTTTTCATACATGTATTTTGCCACATCATGGAAATGATGTTGCCTAACTTTTTAAATCAGTAAAAAGTCAAGGTTGATCAGATGGTTTTTTCAATATTCTGTAATTTGTCACTTTTCTGAACATGTTAGATTAGCTCTGACAGATTTTCACAAAAATTGGTATTTTATAGGAAATGTATGGTTACAACTCCGCCAAGTTTTAAAACAATTCACCAAAGGAAATGCGAGAAAATTTACTGTTAGTTTTGCTTTTTGTGCTCATGTTGATGTCATAAAAATTGAAAAACACTGATGTTTCCCTATGAGGGCACACAGATTACCTGAGCTTTTGTCATCAGTGCACATGCAATGGTAAAACTATAGGGAGCCACCTTAAGCTAATGTCCACTGCTGGAGTTGGTAATAATCTTATGTCTTACGAAAACTGCTTTTGGCTGGCAATTTAATTTCCGGCCGGTTGACAATCCTTTGTTTTGAAACAGACTAAAAGAGCGCTTTAACCAGGAAATGAATTTTTGTTTTTTTTTTCTTTATAATTATACAAATATGAACATTTTTGAACAGTGCTGTTACAGGGACATGTCATGAGTTCCACTTTTATAAACCCACTTGGCCATGACCTGTTTGGAAATCTGGTGCCCTTTTCAATGTGGCGTGTAGCAAATATTATACACAGTTTTCTATGTTGCATAAGATGAATGACTGATTTTCTTTAGTTATCACAAGATGAAAGAATCTAAGGATTTGATTAAGTCCTGTTGCATGTACAACCATTGTCTTTTCTTAATTGTCATATCATATTAGGTTTCTCTTTAGTCACAGACCAATTTTCTCCTTCCTTAGACTATCATGTTGAGTAGATGAAGGGAGCTTCCATTTCTTAATGAACCAATGACCTTATTATTTTCCTTTTAATCAGTGTCCTTAATGAATAATCTTCATAATCATAACTATCATCCACTTGTTCATCATTGTCACAATTGTCACCATCATTATAAGTATTATCATTTGTGATTGCCATTTTTTGTCACTGCCACTGTCGACTGTCAATATCTCTGTCTTGAAATATCATTGTCATTTTTTGCTGTCAGATCGTTTCTTTGTGGATTTATTCCCCACTGCACCTGTCAAAGTTGGTCGTTGGTCATTTGTCATTGTCACTGTCACTATCACTGTCATCATCATTTTAGTCTTATTGTCATGCTCATTGTATTTGTTGAACATTGTCACTGTCAGTGTCACATTGTCATTCTCATTTACAATCATTGCTTTCATCATAATGCCATCATTTCTCTGTTGTTTTCATGGACCCTGGACCCTTGGCTTTTATTTTTGTGCT
>JAHPZR010039593.1:0-17500 GCA_019787425.1 Platygyra sinensis | reverse complement strand
ATACCTGCTCATAATTCAGGCCATCTAGCTGATAGGGAGCGGAAAAAAACTGAAAATTATGCGGAAATTTTCGGCAATATTATGCGGAAGAAAGTGACGATTATGCGGAAAAGACGCCAGATTATGCGGAAATGTCTAAGTTGCTCCCTTGGCTTTTTCCAATGTATAAAATACATGTCTTACGAGAATTTTAGTTCTTTATGACATGTTTGACCTTTTGCTGCCATTCCTGGACACGTATTTCTTTGTTCAACGCAATTTTTCCATAGTTTTCGTTGTTGTGTTTGTCTGAAGCTAAGTAACCAGGCATTAAATCGAACGAGAAAAACTGGACACTGGTAGTCTCAAAACTAGAACCAGGCCCATCACCAGAAGGACACATGGAACACCTGGAGGCTTAAAATTGTTTTCAAATGAAAAGACGTGTTTTCGTCACTGTTTTGGGTGAATAACTTCTTCAAAATGATCAGTCTCTTGATATTTTAGCTTCTGATGATGGTAATTAGTTGCTTTCTCGCTTATATGTAGCAATTTTCTAGTTTTATGCGGAAAAATGCCCCAAGGATGCGTAGGATACGCCGGGAAGTAGGCAAATTATGCGGATCTACACCTCCGCATCCTGTCAGATGTCCTGTCATATGTCTAGGATATAAAAAAAGAACATTACAGGGCATTATCCATGCTTGATGAAGAAAGTTATGCAATTGACAAAAGGCTGAATTCCATTAGTGAGAGTTAAGAACTGACAATGCTCAAGGGAAGGATTGAGTGACTGTAAAATGGTAACTACAGTGAATGTTTTTTTTTCCCAAGAGGTTTGTCCTTTCGAAATAATCTCACCTCATGGTGTTATTTCTTGATCTGCAGTGGACGTTGATGATGAAGATTTTAATTTGATTCAGCCATCACTCCTCCAGCAGCTGAGGAAAATCCTAGATGAGTATCCGGATGATGGTCAGATATTAAAGGTATGCCACTCCAAACTTCTAACCTTCTCTTTATTTTATATGTTTTTTTTTATTATTGCGATGAGTATGGATTTTAAATGAACATTATAGTCCTGATCGGCAATGTCCTTAAAAACCTCTTCTCTTGACCTTTTGAAAAGTCATAACGTTTCATTAAATGGAGGAACTAATTATAAGCGGCAGAGTTAAAATCTTGGCAAAACTTGCGCGCCAATCCAAAACTCTCTTACTATGTATGACACTTGAATAGCAAATTTCGGAAAGTGAAGCCGTGATGCAGTTGACAATTTCAGAATTTGTTTTTTTCTGTTTGTTTTTTTTCAGGAGCTCATTCAGAATGCAGAGGGATGCAGGGGCAACAGAAGTAAAATTTCTCTACGACAAACACAGTTATGGAACCGAGAAACTCCTCAGAAAAAGCCTTGCACGGTTTCAGGTGTGTTATACTTACAGTCAAACTAAGTGAAGCGTACCCCACAGGATTGCATAAATGAACTGATTATTTGAAACTTGAACCCGCTAGTCATTTCAAGAATGGTCACACTACAGGCTTTTACCAGGGGAAAATCGTTTTACCTAGGAAAAATTTTCCCTAGGTAAATTTACCTCGGGTTTCATTTTCCCTAGGTTAAAAGGTCATACTGGAGACCATTGGACTTTTGGAGGTTTAACGTCACAGAGGATTAAATTTCAGCTCATGTGTTCAAAATTTGGCGCAGAAAATTTTGGCACAAAAATGGAAAAACATGCTCGAGAACCAATTGGATCAAAGAGAGGTTTTTATCCTTATTTTCATTGCTGTCCATTACTTTATTTTAAAGAGCAAGACGGAGCAAGACGAGCAAGAGTAATTTTACTGCAGCGCGCGCAGTGCCTGATTTCTCTTGGTAGCAGGAAATTAAAAACTCGTGTGTCGCTTGCAGACCACCACTTGTTTATCTTGGTTTGCTTGCCGCGTTTCGGTTTCGTTTCTGGTGATGTCTTGAGGGATCAGATTTGGATTAGAATATCCAGAATATACAGGAAATGCTAAAGCTCCATATGCCGACAAGTTCGGGTGGCTGATGAACTCCGCGCTATCCAAAGCTCAACTGGGTCCGGCTTCTAAATTGTTTGCCTGACGCCGCGACAACCCGGAGAATAGATAGCCGTTGTGGTATATCGGCTTGGCCGGTTCTTCTTCAGGATGCGATCTGTTTCTGGAATGAAATTTGTCTTCAATTAGGTATAAGTTTATAAGAACAAACTAAACCTGGAGTGAATCAGAAAAAAATAAGGAATTCAGATGCGATTTGTACTTACATGATTTCTCTAAATCGCGACATCGTAGATTTTTGCGAAAAATCTCCAACAGAAGTCACGTTCTCAAGCGGTTCCAAAATTAGTTTCACAGCATGATAATTCCGGATCTCAGTCACCAGCGGGATCGCCGACGAGCGTCCATTGGTCGGCTACTCTGGGATTTGATTTTTCCCCTTTCTCTGCTTTAGGGTAGTTGGCAAGGGAAATCCACAGGACATTCTTTTGGTTCTCTTGCAGTTTTCAAGCCCAGCATACAATAAACTTTCCCGAGGTAATATACTTAGGGAAAAATCGGTCACACTTGCAAAATTTGAGTTGTCCCTAGGGAAACTGTCAACAAGTCAAGTTTCCCTAGGACAAAAACCCTGTAGTGTGACCACAGCTAATGAATTGATTATCCGAGTATTGAACTCGCTTGTTCGATCCAAGAATGCGGCTAACATGTTCCGTTTTCGCAAAAATCCATTCACTGTAAGTTGTGACTAGTAGGTTTCAAAACCTACTAGTGAATTGATATTTTCGGAAACGGAACCCCGTTCCGTATTCTTGGAATTCGAACGAGCGAGTTCAATATTCGAATAATCAATTCATTATTGCATTCTTGAAACGACTAGCAGGTTCAAGTTTCAAATAATTAGTTCATTAATGCAATCTTGAGGGGTACGCTTCACTTAGTTTGACTATAATGGGTTGTGATGTAAAATTGTTTTTTGTTTCCCTTGTCCAGCCATTTGTTTAACATTGTATGATGGTATGTTTTGATGCCACTGTACATAGTCGATTGTAGGTAATATCGTGTCCAGCCAAATCCTTTATGAGCGTCTCTTAAAAAACCCAGAATTGTCACCAAAAATCAAGTCATATCGCTGGTTTTCTTAGAAAGTCAACCAGAACATAAGTGAAAGCTAGCTAGTCTAAATGTATATCTGGGGGTACTATCACCAATGACTGGCATTTTTTCTTAATATGCAGGGTTTCGAAATTAAAAAGAAATGTCTGGTCACAAATTGCGACTAGTTACGAAAATTTGGTCGCAAACTTAATTGAAAATTTTAGTCAAAATTAATTGAGGCCATTTAATTAATTAATAAGCAGACTTTGAAACAATTAACGCTTTAATTTCCATTGTTTGTACAGCTTTCATGTCATTTCGATATTTAATAGTACAGAACATTTAGCATCTTGGGACAACACTAGTCCATCAAAATGATCAAGTTGAACCTGTGTTCCGTTCATAAATTAAGGTATATAAGTGCCTATTGATTTTAGTCAAAGCAATAGATTTCCAAATCATGAACAGAACTTCTCCATAATTCCCTCATATTCCTTGTGTTTCTCTGTTCCGCTATTTAATTATTTTCTTTTAAAATCCCTTACAGTTCCTCAGTGCATTATATTTTCTTGTATTCTCGTTGCTCGGTCCTTCCCTATGCCATTCTCTTGTAATTCCCCTGTGCATGGATTCCCTTGTATTTTCTCATTCCTTTCCCCCTTTATTCCCCTGTAGTCTCCTGTACATGTATTTCTTTGACGTATTTTACTGTATTCTCTTGTGTTAATTCCCCTGGAGTTCTCCTGTATACCCTGTATTCTCCTGATTCTCTTGAATTTCTCCTGGACTATCACCCTGTATTCTCCTGTATATTCACTGTGTGATTCTCCTGTATTCAACTGTATTCTCCTGTATTCTCTTGTATTCTCCGGGACGCATCTGGTTCCGGTTCTGGTTCCGGTTCCGGATTCCGTATTCCGGATTCCGTATTCCGGATTCCGTATTCCGGATTCCGGATTCCGTATTCCAGATTTCCATGTTTTCCATACGCCCTGTTTTGCGAAATGCTCAAACGTTTCCAGCTGTTACAACACCCCCAGAAGTCGCGTGATCGTTGGTGCCCACATATTACAAGGAAATTTCTACTCAGATATAGTTTAATGCTACTCTGGTTTGAAGATTTCTACTCACTTGTAACCAGGAAATTAAGCCCCTGGAATTAAGCCGGCAGAATTCTGCTCGAGTTAAGTAATCATTGCCTGGCAAGGAAAGAAAAAATAAATAACGTTGATTACCAATAAATTAGTCTTAACAGTTGATTTGAGTTCATGCACCATCACATAAGTTGACTTATTATTCATTCAAAATATTTCCCCGTTTCTGATTGGTTAAAACCACACGCGTAATTCACCATAACCAGCTGCTGTTCACCAAATTTGGAAAGAATCTTCGTCATATTGCATCAATGACGTCAAAAGTGCAGCCTGCTGAAAATTATTGAACCAATGACGTCAAAAGTGCAGCCCGCTGAAAATTATTGAACCGTTGACCGAGAAAACCTGAGGACGAGATTGTTATTTTTGGTGAGCGGAAAAACAAAGAGCGAAATGGCGAAACTCCTTTAAGAACGGGGAAATATTTTGAATGAATAATAAAGCAATTATTGAATTCGGCTTTCGTAGGATATGAAGAATTCTGCAGATCTCGGAGAGTGTTATCCACCTCGGCCTTCGGCCTCTGTGGATAACACCCTCCTTGATCTGCAGAATTCTTCATATCCTACTTCGCCTCATTCAATAATTGCTAAATAACAGATCGACTGCCTAAAGTGGCTGATCGAACCACTGTCTGTCGTAAGACTTAACTACGACACGACCCACAGTATTATTATTGCTTAAATTAAGCTTAATTCAATGCGCGTTTTGCCAAAACACTGAAAAACTCATCGAAAACATATGCAGCCAAGCAAAAGCAAATGGCTATGAATGTCGTATTTTATGATAGGTTTGATTTCCTCAGTAGAACTGCGTTGTTAAGCAACTTTTGATCCGAAGCGAGCTTAGCTTATGAAAAGTTCGCCCGAAGCTGTCTAGTTAAACACGTCTGAAAACGCCGAAGTTTGTGATTCAGATTAAAAAGAAAACCGGTGTAAAGGGCTCGGATTCAAATGAGAAATGACTTACCAGTACCAACAACACTTTCTGATAGAAATCTTCGCTGAGCTTGACAAATTACAATGTAGAGCGAAACCGCCTAGATTTCACTAAACAAACCTAGCTTGTCACGTGAACAGATTTCTCGGAATCCGTTGTCCGTTTCATTGAACTTCCGCTGGGTGGGCGGTGGAGTGAGGAAATCGCACAATATTTGTTTGAGGTTACAGAATAAAGTGCTTTTACTCGAATTAATCTGTTAACGGGGTTTTTATCAAAGACGCTTCTTTTGCGCAGTGTCTTTGCTTTACGTAAATTTTTCCAAATCGAAACCTGCCTGTGCAAGTCCGAGGTTGATCTTGGTTTACTGATTTACATGTTATAATGCATCCGTTTCTCAGGAACCTTTGCATTCATAACTCGCTTGCTACGAAACTAGCAATATCAAAAATACATTGTTTAAATTCATACAGAGGAATTATTTTAAACCCAAGCGAGTTTGCTGGAGGACGTTCACTATACCTTACCAGAAAGATGCTTTTCGGTTCTAGCTCGGAAACTATATAAACACAAGTTTCTATGTTTTTGCATTTTGACTGATCAAAAGATTGAGTCAGTTTTCTCATTTTCATCAGTTTTCATCCACTTATTTTTCGTTTATGGATTAGTTTTAAGAGGACTTAAACTTTTTAGCTGTGTTTCAGCTCTGACGGATAGCCTTTTTGTCAAATGGACGGCTCCAGCCTAAGATTGAATTCAGTATTACTTTTCATTCTCTTTAGTTCTCAGTCACTCAGAATGCTTAAACACTTTCGCCGCCAGCTCTGTCTAGCTTTTCTCGTCTGGGAACCAACAAAATATATCAGTAAAGAAAACCCAGCGTAAAACAGATGGATTGAAATGAGAACTGACTTACCACCCAAACCTTCAGATGGAAATCTGCGCTGAGTTTGGCAAAACATACAGTTTTCCTGGAATTAAGCGATACCGACACTTCGCTTTCCCGGAATTTCTGACAAAACAAACGGCCGTTGTCACGTGAACATATTTCCCGGAATATGTGTCTGTTTCATTTGAACTTCCGGTGATGGCAGGTGGAAAAAAAAAACGAAACTGGACAAAAATGGTTTGAGGTTAAAGAATACGCTTTAATATTCTTTTCAAATCGAAACTCTGACTAAGATCTCGTTAAGCCACTTTTTTCACCGCCTTGGTTGACCCACCGTTGACTGATTTAATGCATGCATTCTTCAAGCATCTTTGCATTCATAACCCGCAAGACTTAGCAGGGTCCCTGTAGCAACATTGAATTATACATCATTGAAATCCATACAGAAGAGTCTTATTTTGAGTTCAAACAAATTTAGTTTGAGTGCGTGACTGATGAAAAGATGGAATTTCCTTATTTCATCCACTTATTTTTAAGACATATATGAAGACGTTCATGGATTTAACTTTTAAGATGTGTTTCTCTGACAGCCTTGTTGTTGAATGGACGGCCCCCAGGCGAAGATTGACTCTCCAAACAAAAGAGACAGTTTCTTGTACGTCACTGACTTTCTCAGAATGCTCGGACACTTTCCTGGAAAACCGACTAGCAGCTGCCACAAGATATCCTCGTATCAAAATTCCAGTAGCAAGGGTTAACCTCTGTTCGTTATAATATAAATATTAAAATTGAATAGACTTGGCTCTCTCGCTTTTCAAAATACAAAAGTCTTGTAAAAACTTCTTCACAAGCGGTTTGCACTTTGTTATCGCCAGTATCTTAGTCTTTCAAACGCAAACCAACCAGAATGAGACAATTTTGTTAACTGATGGGGACTGATGGGAATTCAGCGAAACTCTTTCTTGACACTTTTCTGAAATTTTGGTTTTGAACTGTCCGCTGGGTTATTTAAGGCAAAGCACTTTTTGTGTGAATTTTGCTACGAAACAGCTTCCACGAAGAAGCAGCTGCATTTACGTCAGGGAAGTGGTGGACTCGTACCAAATACCTCTGTTAAACTCGGAAAAAAATGACTTACCAAAACCCAACTACACACAAAAAGAACTACCTTGACATAAGCTCAGAACAAGCTGTAGTCGTTCTTGACATTTTATTCACCGTTTCAGTTTGCCTGTCGCCAATTTCGCGCATTCCTATTTTTTTGAAAATTTGAGGTCACATTTCTTGAAATATGCGAGGTCTAAAATCTAGCATACGATTCAATTCTATCAAAATTTGGTATCCTTTTAATTTGGAATCTTCGTTGGCAGCTTCTTGTAAATATAAACTGATAAAGAGACCACACCTGTACTTTTTTCCTTTAGTTCTAAATACGAATAAAACCATGTTCTTTTTACGGGGACTTAAAAAGTCGTGACCGCTCGGTCGGTGAATTCTCTCCGGCGCGTCCCCGAGTCGCAAACAGCACCGTTAAAAGCTTTTTAAAAGCTTTATATATCATAAAGTTATTACAACCGCTGTGAAATAATTGCCCAGGGCCGTTTCCTTCTCTTTCGCTCTGCACCACGAAGGAGTCGCAACGTTTAAAACTGGAAAAGCCGGTACACTGACGAGTGCAACAGAATACCTCTGAAAAAAAATCCATTCAGCAGCGAAAAAATAGAGCAGGATTTTCAAATCCGTTTTCAAGACTTGTTTATCGTAATTTCTCTTTCAATTTAGCTGTCAAACTGCCTGCATGAAGCTCAGTTCGTATATCTTCAGTGATGCCGGAAGATAAAACTTTAACTATATGATATAACCCATGTAACAGCGCCCGGCGACTGAAGCTAGAAGAGGCAAACAAAAATACTCTAGAATCGAGGCAATAGCCGGAAAAACTTACCAAAAGCGTCGTCCTCATCTTTCCTCGAACCTGAATGACAAGTTTGCAATCGTTTTTTGGAACTAAAAGAGACTCGCGCCTCACTTTCTAGCATCGGAAGTCACATGGCTTGGTTTTTTAGAATATCCAGCCACCTCCCACATTTGGGGTCATATTTCTTCTAACATCTTAAGTCCGCTTTTTCCCCGAGAGAAGGGAAATGGTCCCGGTCGTCAGAGAAACCCACACTGGTTAAACTGAAAAGTATTGCCGAGTCTTTGATATGTAGGAGCAGACGTGGGGCTCTGAAAACCAAGCCTTTTGATTGGTCCCTAAGAATTACTACGACCGGTTTAATAAAGAACGGCACAGCAAATCGGCAGAGAATGGTTAGAGGGAACGGTCACGTGGACCCTTCCCTACGTGTGCACTAGCAAAAATCTATTCGCGGGACCAAAATTATTTGGTTCTCTGTGAATGGTCCTACATTTAAAGGGAAGGATTCACGGTTCTGCGCATGTGTCAGTCCTGTCACGAGCCTGTCGTTTGTTAACCAATAGCCCTTTTCACGGTTAGCTCTGCTCATTTCCATTACAATAAAACCTAGCACGTATGTGAGGCAATTTCGGGCTATTTTGCAGTTTTAGCCCGAAATTGCCTCGCATCCACGTTGGATTACATTGTAATGCAAATGAGAAAAATTAACCGTGAAAAGGGCTATTAGTGGCGAGTAGACTTCCGCGGCAAATTTTTGTTCGTGAATAGAGGTTACGCCGTCGGGACAGCTGTGTTCCGTGTTATCGACTTCTTCTTTGTTGTTAGTGAGATTTCATCGCTTTGGAAAAGGAATGTCTCCGGAAGATACTGGCACAGAAAGTTGCAAGTGTAACGGCGTGTGTTCCAGAAAGGATGGAAGTAAAGCGAAAGGCTGTCTTTGCAAAACGTGTGGCGCATTCTGAACCGAAGGATGCGAATGTATGGTTTCCAAACCTTCGTTGTGATTTCTCAAGTGAAAGGAAACTTTCTTGACGTTATGTATGATGCAACAGAAAGTCCCTTGACAAGCAGAGGGTGAAAACAACGCTTTCGGCGTTGTTTTTTTCGCCGTAAACAGAAAATAAACAAACACGTTGCCCCTAGCAACCAAAGACCTCGACTCAGAAACTAACAAATTTCAGATAAAACATAAAATTTCCCTTAAAAAATCAACTGTGGCATTAATCCTAAGTAAAATTGGGACCTTTCTAGCAATAAAAAAAATTCGGGACAGTCTCCGAATTTTTGGCCTAGTTAAGGTATCATACCACCTTAAAGACGCGAGTCAAATGCCCGAAGAATGCGAGAGGGGTGGGGGGATGGGTGGTTTTGGAATTGACTGGTACATAGAGGAAGGCGGAAGGGAATGCGACCGATGCCGGCCCGTTTCCAGGTTGCCCGACAAAATATTGCGTGACTCACCAAACTTATTTGAATTTAATGTCAATCAAAGCTCGTAGACAGCAATGCTATTTCTCAACAAGCTCGATCTACAACAATAATAGCTTAAAAGTGAAAGTGAAAGTGAATAGTGATCATCGCAGTAAATTTTCCAATTTAAGCAATTGGAAAGAAGCCTGAAAAAAATCAGGGCTTCAACGGGATTCGAACCCGTGACCTCCGCGATACCGGTGCGATGCTCTACCAACTGAGCTATGAAGCCACACATTGGGAGCGAGGTCAATTTATTGAGCTCATATCTTCCCGTTCAGTGAAATGATGTGCAATACATATGAAATAATTCATATTTGTACTGCGGTTGTACAACCGCAGTACAAATATGCGATCCTCCCGAAATAGTCTTTTGTTGACAGATTTCAACCATAAAACATAAAATTCAGCGCTCGGAAAGAAGATCTTCTATCGCAGGATAGAAAGTGCAGCACCTGAGCTCAGCCTGAGCTATGCCATAGTCTGTGTAGCTGGACGAAAAAAAAAAAAAAAGAAATCAAATTGAACTATAAGGATAATGTCAGTGTGAATGAGAAAATGAACGTGTACATACGCTCGCCTGCGGACTTGGAACCAGTAATAAGCCCAATATCATATGTATACCACCACGTTGAGTTACCAACCGAAATTAATTAACCAAATATGGCTACCACACACATACGAAAAGATAATTCATTCCAATTCAAAGATGGAGATTGCCAGAGCGCCCCGAGTGGTGAGTCACTGTAAGACTAAAGTGCCTTGCTCAGAAATATCACCGCAACCAGGAATTACTAATCTCGTGGGCAAGTCTCATGCTGTCCCCGCTTGGCAGTGGGAGACCTGGGTCCAAGTTAAAAAAAATACTTATACCACTGCAAATATTAACAGACGATTTAATGAGGATAAAACGTTCTACAAACCACAATATACAATCAGAAGTATTATCAATGCATAAAATATTCCAGCAATAGACTGACCGAAATAATGCAGCCATTTTCTATCTAAAATATACGCTAAAAGCTTACAAGAGGATACTTTTAAATTTCTTTGCTGTATTTGGCTCTGTACAAAGAATTTTCTTTGTTTAAGAACGGTGCAAATCTTTTTTGTGCCATTCAATATGCTACACTAACAATTATATAAAAACTACACTTTGTAAAATGCTAGCTATAGGGCAGACAATTTCAGCTTGCCTGTTCCAACAATACTTCACTTGAATGAAAACAAGGCCCACAAGAAAAGCAAATATATCAAATGCCTTGTACATTAAACGTCGCACACTTCTCAAGTTCCTGAATCTCATACTTACGCAATAGAGACCACATTGTACATCAAATCAACTTTTGTTGTTTCCATTTGCTTTAGTTCTAGAAGTTTGTGTTTGCCGCTGTGGGAATTAGTCTAATCATTTCTCGATGTCGTGCCAATTATTGACTCTGAAACTCCGAGAAAAATCACAGAAGGCAAGATAGCTTATTATAAGTTCATTGCGAAGTCACAGAAACTAGAAACGAGTTGATGAAGCAGGTATCATTTCGAAAGAAAATAAATTCTACAAAAATGATTTTAACAAAAATGATCAGGAACTGATCTCTTTGCTGTGGTATAAGTATTTTTTTTAACTTGGACCCAGGTCTCCCACTGCCAAGCGGGGACAGCATGAGACTTGCCCACGAGATTAGTAATTCCTGGTTGCGGTGATATTTCTGAGCAAGGCACTTTAGTCTTACAGTGACTCACCACTCGGGGCGCTCTGGCAATCTCCATCTTTGAATTGGAATGAATTATCTTTTCGTATGTGTGTGGTAGCCATATTTGGTTAATTAATTTCGGTTGGTAACTCAACGTGGTGGTATACATATGATATTGGGCTTATTACTGGTTCCAAGTCCGCAGGCGAGCGTATGTACACGTTCATTTTCTCATTCACACTGACATTATCCTTATAGTTCAATTTGATTTCTTTTTTTTTTTTTTTCGTCCAGCTACACAGACTATGGCATAGCTCAGGCTGAGCTCAGGTGCTGCACTTTCTATCCTGCGATAGAAGATCTTCTTTCCGAGCGCTGAATTTTATGTTTTATGGTTGAAATCTGTCAACAAAAGACTATTTCGGGAGGATCGCATATTTGTACTGCGGTTGTACAACCGCAGTACAAATATGAATTATTTCATATGTATTGCACATCATTTCACTGAACGGGAAGATATGAGCTCAATAAATTGACCTCGCTCCCAATGTGTGGCTTCATAGCTCAGTTGGTAGAGCATCGCACCGGTATCGCGGAGGTCACGGGTTCGAATCCCGTTGAAGCCCTGATTTTTTTCAGGCTTCTTTCCAATTGCTTAAATTGGAAAATTTACTGCGATGATCACTATTCACTTTCACTTTCACTTTTAAGCTATTATTGTTGTAGATCGAGCTTGTTGAGAAATAGCATTGCTGTCTACGAGCTTTGATTGACATTAAATTCAAATAAGTTTGGTGAGTCACGCAATATTTTGTCGGGCAACCTGGAAACGGGCCGGCATCGGTCGCATTCCCTTCCGCCTTCCTCTATGTACCAGTCAATTCCAAAACCACCCATCCCCCCACCCCTCTCGCATTCTTCGGGCATTTGACTCGCGTCTTTAAGGTGGTATGATACCTTAACTAGGCCAAAAATTCGGAGACTGTCCCGAATTTTTTTTATTGCTAGAAAGGTCCCAATTTTACTTAGGATTAATGCCACAGTTGATTTTTTAAGGGAAATTTTATGTTTTATCTGAAATTTGTTAGTTTCTGAGTCGAGGTCTTTGGTTGCTAGGGGCAACGTGTTTGTTTATTTTCTGTTTACGGCGAAAAAAACAACGCCGAAAGCGTTGTTTTCACCCTCTGCTTGTCAAGGGACTTTCTGTTGCATCATACATAACGTCAAGAAAGTTTCCTTTCACTTGAGAAATCACAACGAAGGTTTGGAAACCATACATTCGCATCCTTCGGTTCAGAATGCGCCACACGTTTTGCAAAGACAGCCTTTCGCTTTACTTCCATCCTTTCTGGAACACACGCCGTTACACTTGCAACTTTCTGTGCCAGTATCTTCCGGAGACATTCCTTTTCCAAAGCGATGAAATCTCACTAACAACAAAGAAGAAGTCGATAACACGGAACACAGCTGTCCCGACGGCGTAACCTCTATTCACGAACAAAAATTTGCCGCGGAAGTCTACTCGCCACTAATAGCCCTTTTCACGGTTAATTTTTCTCATTTGCATTACAATGTAATCCAACGTGGATGCGAGGCAATTTCGGGCTAAAACTGCAAAATAGCCCGAAATTGCCTCACATACGTGCTAGGTTTTATTGTAATGGAAATGAGCAGAGCTAACCGTGAAAAGGGCTATTGGTTAACAAACGACAGGCTCGTGACAGGACTGACACATGCGCAGAACCGTGAATCCTTCCCTTTAAATGTAGGACCATTCACAGAGAACCAAATAATTTTGGTCCCGCGAATAGATTTTTGCTAGTGCACACGTAGGGAAGGGTCCACGTGATCGTTCCCTCTAACCATTCTCTGCCGATTTGCTGTGCCGTTCTTTATTAAACCGGTCGTAGTAATTCTTAGGGACCAATCAAAAGGCTTGGTTTTCAGAGCCCCACGTCTGCTCCTACATATCAAAGACTCGGCAATACTTTTCAGTTTAACCAGTGTGGGTTTCTCTGACGACCGGGACCATTTCCCTTCTCTCGGGGAAAAAGCGGACTTAAGATGTTAGAAGAAATATGACCCCAAATGTGGGAGGTGGCTGGATATTCTAAAAAACCAAGCCATGTGACTTCCGATGCTAGAAAGTGAGGCGCGAGTCTCTTTTAGTTCCAAAAAACGATTGCAAACTTGTCATTCAGGTTCGAGGAAAGATGAGGACGACGCTTTTGGTAAGTTTTTCCGGCTATTGCCTCGATTCTAGAGTATTTTTGTTTGCCTCTTCTAGCTTCAGTCGCCGGGCGCTGTTACATGGGTTATATCATATAGTTAAAGTTTTATCTTCCGGCATCACTGAAGATATACGAACTGAGCTTCATGCAGGCAGTTTGACAGCTAAATTGAAAGAGAAATTACGATAAACAAGTCTTGAAAACGGATTTGAAAATCCTGCTCTATTTTTTCGCTGCTGAATGGATTTTTTTCAGAGGTATTCTGTTGCACTCGTCAGTGTACCGGCTTTTCCAGTTTTAAACGTTGCGACTCCTTCGTGGTGCAGAGCGAAAGAGAAGGAAACGGCCCTGGGCAATTATTTCACAGCGGTTGTAATAACTTTATGATATATAAAGCTTTTAAAAAGCTTTTAACGGTGCTGTTTGCGACTCGGGGACGCGCCGGAGAGAATTCACCGACCGAGCGGTCACGACTTTTTAAGTCCCCGTAAAAAAGAACATGGTTTTATTCGTATTTAGAACTAAAGGAAAAAAGTACAGGTGTGGTCTCTTTATCAGTTTATATTTACAAGAAGCTGCCAACGAAGATTCCAAATTAAAAGGATACCAAATTTTGATAGAATTGAATCGTATGCTAGATTTTAGACCTCGCATATTTCAAGAAATGTGACCTCAAATTTTCAAAAAAATAGGAATGCGCGAAATTGGCGACAGGCAAACTGAAACGGTGAATAAAATGTCAAGAACGACTACAGCTTGTTCTGAGCTTATGTCAAGGTAGTTCTTTTTGTGTGTAGTTGGGTTTTGGTAAGTCATTTTTTTCCGAGTTTAACAGAGGTATTTGGTACGAGTCCACCACTTCCCTGACGTAAATGCAGCTGCTTCTTCGTGGAAGCTGTTTCGTAGCAAAATTCACACAAAAAGTGCTTTGCCTTAAATAACCCAGCGGACAGTTCAAAACCAAAATTTCAGAAAAGTGTCAAGAAAGAGTTTCGCTGAATTCCCATCAGTCCCCATCAGTTAACAAAATTGTCTCATTCTGGTTGGTTTGCGTTTGAAAGACTAAGATACTGGCGATAACAAAGTGCAAACCGCTTGTGAAGAAGTTTTTACAAGACTTTTGTATTTTGAAAAGCGAGAGAGCCAAGTCTATTCAATTTTTAATATTTATATTATAACGAACAGAGGTTAACCCTTGCTACTGGAATTTTGATACGAGGATATCTTGTGGCAGCTGCTAGTCGGTTTTCCAGGAAAGTGTCCGAGCATTCTGAGAAAGTCAGTGACGTACAAGAAACTGTCTCTTTTGTTTGGAGAGTCAATCTTCGCCTGGGGGCCGTCCATTCAACAACAAGGCTGTCAGAGAAACACATCTTAAAAGTTAAATCCATGAACGTCTTCATATATGTCTTAAAAATAAGTGGATGAAATAAGGAAATTCCATCTTTTCATCAGTCACGCACTCAAACTAAATTTGTTTGAACTCAAAATAAGACTCTTCTGTATGGATTTCAATGATGTATAATTCAATGTTGCTACAGGGACCCTGCTAAGTCTTGCGGGTTATGAATGCAAAGATGCTTGAAGAATGCATGCATTAAATCAGTCAACGGTGGGTCAACCAAGGCGGTGAAAAAAGTGGCTTAACGAGATCTTAGTCAGAGTTTCGATTTGAAAAGAATATTAAAGCGTATTCTTTAACCTCAAACCATTTTTGTCCAGTTTCGTTTTTTTTTTCCACCTGCCATCACCGGAAGTTCAAATGAAACAGACACATATTCCGGGAAATATGTTCACGTGACAACGGCCGTTTGTTTTGTCAGAAATTCCGGGAAAGCGAAGTGTCGGTATCGCTTAATTCCAGGAAAACTGTATGTTTTGCCAAACTCAGCGCAGATTTCCATCTGAAGGTTTGGGTGGTAAGTCAGTTCTCATTTCAATCCATCTGTTTTACGCTGGGTTTTCTTTACTGATATATTTTGTTGGTTCCCAGACGAGAAAAGCTAGACAGAGCTGGCGGCGAAAGTGTTTAAGCATTCTGAGTGACTGAGAACTAAAGAGAATGAAAAGTAATACTGAATTCAATCTTAGGCTGGAGCCGTCCATTTGACAAAAAGGCTATCCGTCAGAGCTGAAACACAGCTAAAAAGTTTAAGTCCTCTTAAAACTAATCCATAAACGAAAAATAAGTGGATGAAAACTGATGAAAATGAGAAAACTGACTCAATCTTTTGATCAGTCAAAATGCAAAAACATAGAAACTTGTGTTTATATAGTTTCCGAGCTAGAACCGAAAAGCATCTTTCTGGTAAGGTATAGTGAACGTCCTCCAGCAAACTCGCTTGGGTTTAAAATAATTCCTCTGTATGAATTTAAACAATGTATTTTTGATATTGCTAGTTTCGTAGCAAGCGAGTTATGAATGCAAAGGTTCCTGAGAAACGGATGCATTATAACATGTAAATCAGTAAACCAAGATCAACCTCGGACTTGCACAGGCAGGTTTCGATTTGGAAAAATTTACGTAAAGCAAAGACACTGCGCAAAAGAAGCGTCTTTGATAAAAACCCCGTTAACAGATTAATTCGAGTAAAAGCACTTTATTCTGTAACCTCAAACAAATATTGTGCGATTTCCTCACTCCACCGCCCACCCAGCGGAAGTTCAATGAAACGGACAACGGATTCCGAGAAATCTGTTCACGTGACAAGCTAGGTTTGTTTAGTGAAATCTAGGCGGTTTCGCTCTACATTGTAATTTGTCAAGCTCAGCGAAGATTTCTATCAGAAAGTGTTGTTGGTACTGGTAAGTCATTTCTCATTTGAATCCGAGCCCTTTACACCGGTTTTCTTTTTAATCTGAATCACAAACTTCGGCGTTTTCAGACGTGTTTAACTAGACAGCTTCGGGCGAACTTTTCATAAGCTAAGCTCGCTTCGGATCAAAAGTTGCTTAACAACGCAGTTCTACTGAGGAAATCAAACCTATCATAAAATACGACATTCATAGCCATTTGCTTTTGCTTGGCTGCATATGTTTTCGATGAGTTTTTCAGTGTTTTGGCAAAACGCGCATTGAATTAAGCTTAATTTAAGCAATAATAATACTGTGGGTCGTGTCGTAGTTAAGTCTTACGACAGACAGTGGTTCGATCAGCCACTTTAGGCAGTCGATCTGTTATTTAGCAATTATTGAATGAGGCGAAGTAGGATATGAAGAATTCTGCAGATCAAGGAGGGTGTTATCCACAGAGGCCGAAGGCCGAGGTGGATAACACTCTCCGAGATCTGCAGAATTCTTCATATCCTACGAAAGCCGAATTCAATAATTGCTTTATTATTCATTCAAAATATTTCCCCGTTCTTAAAGGAGTTTCGCCATTTCGCTCTTTGTTTTTCCGCTCACCAAAATAACAATCTCGTCCTCAGGTTTTCTCGGTCAACGGTTCAATAATTTTCAGCGGGCTGCACTTTTGACGTCATTGGTTCAATAATTTTCAGCAGGCTGCACTTTTGACGTCATTGATGCAATATGACGAAGATTCTTTCCAAATTTGGTGAACAGCAGCTGGTTATGGTGAATTACGCGTGTGGTTTTAACCAATCAGAAACGGGGAAATATTTTGAATGAATAATAAGTCAACTTATGTGATGGTGCATGAACTCAAATCAACTGTTAAGACTAATTTATTGGTAATCAACGTTATTTATTTTTTCTTTCCTTGCCAGGCAATGATTACTTAACTCGAGCAGAATTCTGCCGGCTTAATTCCAGGGGCTTAATTTCCTGGTTACAAGTGAGTAGAAATCTTCAAACCAGAGTAGCATTAAACTATATCTGAGTAGAAATTTCCTTGTAATATGTGGGCACCAACGATCACGCGACTTCTGGGGGTGTTGTAACAGCTGGAAACGTTTGAGCATTTCGCAAAACAGGGCGTATGGAAAACATGGAAATCTGGAATACGGAATCCGGAATCCGGAATACGGAATCCGGAATACGGAATCCGGAATACGGAATCCGGAACCGGAACCAGAACCGGAACCAGACAAATAAATGAATGCTTTAATTAAGTTGGGAAGTGTGATTCGCATCAATAC
>JAHPZR010039590.1:0-12954 GCA_019787425.1 Platygyra sinensis | reverse complement strand
AAATGTTGTAAATAATATTTGTTTACCTCAACACTGCTTTTTAATTGATTCAATAACTTTACAAAGGAACTTCACAAACAGTCTCTAAACCTTCTTTTGACAATTGCGTAGGCGTCAGTTGTAGTTATTTCGTAAACTCAACCTTTCAAATTTTCTTTGAGAATTTTCGACCGTCATCGACCGTCATATAACTCTTGTAAATAGTATTTAATTCAATAGATCGTTTTTACATGACGTCAGCAGTTTCTAAAATCTAAAACTAAAGATCCACCTAAGTTTTTATCCTCATCAGGAATAAGATGCGGCATATTTATATCTGTTTGCAATTTTAGAGCTCAATAGCGTGCTTCGTTTGGAAACCAGAGCGCTTTGAATTTCCAGATTATGGAGGTGTGTGACCACACAAGGCTACGATCGAATTTGTTGAAAAATATACACTTATCTCATGAGTTAGAGCATTAGGAAAAGTGGTTATGTAAATACTTGTTTCTTCACTACTGATAATCAGCCACCTAGAAAGCCAAAGTAAGTTCCAGATGTTTACACTATTTTCCGGCCGACATATTGGTGTACCACAGAGGTACACCAACATGGCGTTTTCATACTGGGCTCTGTAAATTTCTGCGAAACATTTCGACAAATAACTGAAGTTTGGGGAAACGCACAAAAGTTGGAGAAGTGTCTTTTTTTTTTTTATCCTCTATAACATCACATTTTTTTAGCTTTTTTCACTAGATAGTTTTCGATTTATTTTTGTTATTGCGTGGCAGTGAAAACGATCTATACTGCTATTTATTTGATTCAGCGTACTGTAGATAACGAAACATTAAGGCACAGTAAAATTTTGTATAGCGGTTCTCTTGACAATTTGCCTGGATTCATTTATAAAGTAGTTCTCTTAAATTAGGAAACAATAAAGTGAATGATGAATTACAAGTAAACGCCTAGTGCTTGTCTCTTTTTTTACCGCTACTGTTCTGTTATGTTTAACACAGGTTTTTAATAAATTCATTGAGGTAGTTTGGCAGATTTTTGTCGCTCCACTTTTATCAGTTAACGAGTTAAGAATAACTTTTGTGTAGATCGATGTGTTAAGATTCTGTTAAAATTTGATGTAATTAAACTTGCCACAATCACGGCCAACACAGGTGTTTGTTTTTAATATTCTCGTATCATTGCAAGTAACCAGGTATTCAAGCGAAGCTCGCGCTAAGATGTGGGCGCCCTGTTTTCGGTCTATTACATGCTTTGATATAAAAGAAAGTTCTAATCATAGATCTTTCGCTAGCCACGGTGAGTATGTTAGTATTTTATCCACCTCAGTTCTTTTTTTTTTTCTTGGTTCGGCATTCTTATTGGAATAGTGTGATCTTTATGGCGGAGTATGTTTGGCTTCATTTCAGAGATCTTCGAACCTTTTCAAAACAGCTCTGGATTTCTGAGCCAAATTACAGGCAGTGAAATTATTGGCCTCGACCTCCATAATCTGGTCGTTAATAATTCTGGAAAGACTGGGCCATACGATGCATAATTTCCAGCTCTATTCGCAAGCAGCACAACAAGCCGAAAAATGAGACTCTTTCCATGGACTGTTGGTAAAACGGCTAAAATCTCCTTTATTAAAAAAAAATAATAATATAATGACTATGCTGGGAGTCTTCGTTTTAACTTTATTTCACAGTGACGTTAACCAGCTGTTTCCATATTAAGATTGGCTAGCATTTTCTGTATTGTGGTAATTATAGCGGTGCTTTTCATTTACATGTACTCGAGACAGAAAAAAGTTGATCACACCTAATATTGAATAAGGATGGTAGAAGTAAGTACTAAACAAATTTAAGGACATATTACAGCGCTTTCAGGGTGGGTTGAAACATCTTCATCAGACAATAATAATAACATTAAAACAATGGTAAAAGAAGTTTTATTTTGAGAACATAAATGATAAGCGGTCGCTTATCTTTAATCTTCAAGCGAAAAGCGGAAAAAGCGAGCGGGAAAATATAACCGAGCCAGGCGTGTGTATGTTACCGAAGAGACAACAAACGTCAAATTTTTGGTTTCACGACTTTGAACAACTATGCAATGAGTTTATCTGTAGTATAACAGAAAACCCTCTTGTAACTGTCATTCAGTGACACATTAACGAATTGAATATCTAGAGCCGGCGGCGACTCTGAGAGAAAGTAACACGTGTGCAAGAGCCTGCCATGTTCAACTGTTTAGCTCACCAGCTTGATGTTTATTTACAGCACAATTTTTCGCAGTTGTAGCTGATAAATTGAGCAATTATCAACTAAAGAACCATAAAATGAAGCTCTTGGTGCAATTCGAGGTTCAGGACTGTAAACTAAAGAGCAGCGCTGCTAATTTTTTGCAAACGGACAACCCAATACAACACACCTTCCCAGACATCTACCACATGGTAGCAATTATATTCTACTACCAGTTTGGAAATGAGAGTAAAAATAAGGTCGCCTTGCAAAACTGTAAATGCGACAGGTGGCAGAAGCTTTAATGGGAACTCAAATTAATTAAAATAATATACTGCTCTGCAATATACCTACTCTCCGATGTGTTATTGTATAATCAGATGTTTTAAAGTGTCTGTTAGCTTATATTAGGCTTTTGAGAAAATGAAAAAAATATTTAGCAACTGACGCCCAGTTGACTCAATGTTTAATAATTGTTGACTGTGTTGGAGCCACATATGAACAGGAAGCTTCTGTCAATCATTTGCACGATGTTATCACGTGGGACACTTTATAGCACACGATCATTGCAAATTTTCCAGGTGTTATTGAGTTACTTAATAAACTATGATGGTTTGGAATAGAATACCTTAAAACATTTCATGTTAGGAAAGAAATTCTCTCAAAGCGGAGAAAACAGGATCTAGGCTGAATTTCAGACGTGTCGGCTAAAGTCGGAAACTCCGAGGGAGAAATCTAAAACCACCAGGTATAATACTAGAGAAATTCTTCCTCGTTAGCAAGCCATATGAAAAACAATGTGTGTGCCGGTTAAGTAACTGATATGAAATGCAGATATCGCCCAGCAAAATTTAAAGCAATCATGAAAGGCACATACAAGTTAAGCACCCTACCCCTAAAAACTAGTGAGAGTTTTTAGAGCGGAGAAAAACAAGAAAGCAAGCAAGCAATTTCTTGATTGACTTCATTAATTAGAATTTTTGTTTTCCCCTTTATTATGAGAAAAACAAACTACACGCCCTCTCCTCAGCCGTCTCCAGATCCTTCTCTTTTGGCAGAAAGGTGCAAACGCTTTTTAAAAAAACGGACTCTCGGTGATTTGAAAGTAATCCTTAAAATATTACCCGCTGAAGAAGTCATATGCAATGCCCGGTTTTTATAACAGAAGTCTCTTTCTTAAAAAGCTGACTTGGATACGGAGAAAATTTCATCTCTCTACAGGGTAAACAGTCGTAACACATCTGCGAGGCAACCGTTGATCAGGTGGTTTGCGCTGTCATTGTATTGCACATTAAAATTTCTAATTAAAACATCAACAAGGAGCACTCTATGGATAGTCATGTGAAACATGCCGAATTGTTAAGTAATTATTCGCGCAAATGACAACATGAAGGCAAACATTTATTCCGCTTCCGGGCGGGAACATAAATAGCCGAAGTTCTAACTGAATTTGATCAAACCAGAAAAATAGTTAATCGTGAGCGGAAGAGCAAGAAGCTAGAAACTGAACGACTATGTCACAAGACTTGAACAAAACGATGAATGGAACACAGCCATGGAACTGTTACTTGAATCCTACAGCAGAAAAATTAGGAAAAACCTTTGCTTACTCAGTGCCTGATTGCTCTTGTTTCGCTGGCTGGGAATACCGTAATCGGAATAATTGTCTACAAGACGAAAACCATGAGAAAACCCATCAACTTTTTAATAGTCAACATGGCCATGTCCGATCTGCTGTTTCCGACTTTCTCGACTCCCCCGGACATTCAGTGGCACTACACAAAGTCCTGGCTGATCGGTGGTCCTCTTGGCCAGACCTTATGTAAGCTGGTAAGCTTCCTACCAAATGTCTCCATGGTTGTATCTATTCAGAGTCTGGTTCTGATAGCAGTGGATCGTTTTGGATCTGTGGTATTTCCCCTCCGTTCTGCGCGCATCAGTTCAAAGCTGTGCCGTTTCTTCATTCTCGCCACTTGGATCATCGCAATGGCTTTCTTTTCTCCATATCTCTTCGCCTTCAAACTTGACGTTGAATACCCAGGAGGGTTGGTGTGTAGGCGGAGATGGAAAGGAGTCTTTGGAGAACCCTCATCCCTTAAACATTACGCCGTGTCGCTTTTGATCTTATTCGATTTAATCCCGCTGGTGTTGATAGCCATACTTTACATTACCATGTATATAAAGCTCAAGTCACAGAAGATTCCAGGCGAGCAATCGGCCAACGCTAGACAACAACGGCAACAAATGGAACGAAATGTGTTAAAGATAGCCATTGCTATTGCGTTAGGGTGTGCAGTATGCTGGCTACCCATCTGTATCTTCTGGTTTCTCCTCTTCTTTGTATCGGACATACGGTCTCGTGGCTTCAGATACTTTGGCTTTTCTGCCTATTTTGTGGTTCGCATAAACGGTGCCATTAATCCTTGTATCTGTTTAATTTTCAGTAGAAATTATCGCATAGGACTTAAGACTCTCTTTAGATAAATGATTAAAAAAAAAAAAACAGCACAGTGACTGATAATAATTCATAACTGAGTCGAGAGGATCAGTCAACCTGAAACTTGTAAAAAACATTTATTTAAAACTGCTTTGGATAGCATTCAATATACACCATAGCCTTAAGAAATTTTAAATCTCTCTTCGAATACTGAGTTTACAATCATTTTGTAGTCATTATGAAACCTGTACTTGCAATTTTTTTTTTTTACATTAGATCGATCGTCTTAAATCTTGTAATGAAACGATTTATTTATCTAAAATACTTTGTATTTGATTCAAAAGCTTTACAGAAAAACTTCACAGAACGGTTTCTTAACGTTCTTTTGACAGTTTATCTGGCATCAATCGTAGTTATCTCGTAAATTCGACTTTTGTAATTTTCATTCATGAGAGTTCGACCGTCATCGACCGTCATATAAACCGAGTACATAGCATTCATTTCAATAGCGCTATTTATTTGATTCAACGTACTGTAAAAAACTTTTAAGGAACAGTTGAAGTATAGCTGTTCTCTTGACAAACTTGCTTCGATTTATTTGTAGTTTTCTTAAAGTGAATAAAGTGAATTCCTAATTAGAAGTAAACGCCCTCTGCTCGTCTCTTTTTTTATCGCCACTTTTCTCTACGTTGTCTCGAGGGTATTTTGTCGTGTTCTTCCGGAGTTAACTCTGAATTTATTGGTGAGATGGATGGCGTTACCGCCAAGAAAAAAGCGGAAAAAGTGAGCGGAGAAATATAACCGAGCAAGGTGTGTGTATGTTACCGAAGAGACAACAAATTTATTTCATGTCAAATTTTTGGTTTCACGAATTTGAACTACTATGCCAATTAGTTTATCTGTAGTATAACAGTAAGCCCTCTTGTAACTGTCATTCAGTGACACATGCACGAATTGAATATCTAGAACGGCGATTCTGAAAGAAAGCAACGCGTGTGCAAACGCGTATGCAAAAGAAATTCATGTTTAAAAATGGATTTTTAAAGCGGAGAGAACTACACTGATCAGATCCGGCTTTCTTTCCTTGACATGGTTTTGGATATTTTTTTTTTTTCGGAGAGTTCATTGAGAGAAAATAATCTCAATTGGCATGGTTTAGGTGTGCAAGCCTGCCATGTTCAACTGCTTAGCTCACCAGCTTGGTGTTTATTTACAGCACAATTTTTCGCACTTGTAGCTGATAAATTGAGCAATTATCAACTAAAAGACCATAAAATCAAGCTTTTGGTACAATTCGGGGTTTAGGACCGTAAATTGAAAAGTAGCGCTGTTATATTTTTGCAAATGGACGACCGGATACAACACACCTTCCCAGACATCTACCACATGGTAGCAATCACATTTTACTACCAGTTTGGACATACAGTAAAAATAACGTTGTCTTAAGGCCTGTCCAAACGGGAAATGTTTGGTGACCAAACACCGTCAAACATTGTTTGGTGACCAAACATTTCACCGTTTGGCCACCTTGTTTGGTGCTGTTTGATCGTGTTTGATCGTGTTTGGTTGTGTTTGATAAAACTTGAAAGCCATCAAACATTCGATCAAACAACTTCAAGCATTTCTTTTGTTCTCATGTTTGATGGGCGATTTTTTGGTTCGTTTGGACAGCCGTATTCACACATGTTTGGTGCACGCATGTGTACCAGGCTTGCTTAGCGGCCTGTATCCATGGATACCGCCTCTTGTTTACGTACGTCGCTTGTCAGCGAACGAAGAAAGAAGCTTCGGTGAACGTTGCTGAAATTGGGGAGATTGAAAACCGAAACAAACGCCGAAGTCGTAAAGGGAAACAAAGGAAAGAATGACAATGAAATCTATTGTACAAAAGAAATGCTTGAAGTTGTTTGATCGAAATGTTGATGGCTTTCAAGTTTTATCAAACACAACCAAACAACGATCAAACACGATCAAACAGCACCAAACAAGGTGGCCAAACGGTGAAATGTTTGGTCACCAAACAATGTTTGACGGTGTTTGGTCACCAAACATTTCCCGTTTGGGACAGGCCTTAAGACAACGTTATTTTTACTGTATGTCCAAACTGGTAGTAAAATGTGATTGCTACCATGTGGTAGATGTCTGGGAAGGTGTGTTGTATCCGGTCGTCCATTTGCAAAAATATAACAGCGCTACTTTTCAATTTACGGTCCTAAACCCCGAATTGTACCAAAAGCTTGATTTTATGGTCTTTTAGTTGATAATTGCTCAATTTATCAGCTACAAGTGCGAAAAAATTGTGCTGTAAATAAACACCAAGCTGGTGAGCTAAGCAGTTGAACATGGCAGGCTTGCACACCTAAACCATGCCAATTGAGATTATTTTCTCTCAATGAACTCTCCGAAAAAAAAAAAATATCCAAAACCATGTCAAGGAAAGAAAGCCGGATCTGATCAGTGTAGTTCTCTCCGCTTTAAAAATCCATTTTTAAACATGAATTTCTTTTGCATACGCGTTGCACACGCGTTGCTTTCTTTCAGAATCGCCGTTCTAGATATTCAATTCGTGCATGTGTCACTGAATGACAGTTACAAGAGGGCTTACTGTTATACTACAGATAAACTAATTGGCATAGTAGTTCAAATTCGTGAAACCAAAAATTTGGACATGAAATAAATTTGTTGTCTCTTCGGTAACATACACACACCTTGCTCGGTTATATTTCTCCGCTCACTTTTTCCGCTTTTTTCTTGGCGGTAACGCCATCCATCTCACCAATAAATTCAGAGTTAACTCCGGAAGAACACGACAAAATACCCTCGAGACAAACGTAGAGAAAAGTGGCGATAAAAAAAGAGACGAGCAGAGGGCGTTTACTTCTAATTAGGAATTCACTTTATTCACTTTAAGAAAACTACAAATAAATCGAAGCAAGTTTGTCAAGAGAACAGCTATACTTCAACTGTTCCTTAAAAGTTTTTTACAGTACGTTGAATCAAATAAATAGCGCTATTGAAATGAATGCTATGTACTCGGTTTATATGACGGTCGATGACGGTCGAACTCTCATGAATGAAAATTACAAAAGTCGAATTTACGAGATAACTACGATTGATGCCAGATAAACTGTCAAAAGAACGTTAAGAAACCGTTCTGTGAAGTTTTTCTGTAAAGCTTTTGAATCAAATACAAAGTATTTTAGATAAATAAATCGTTTCATTACAAGATTTAAGACGATCGATCTAATGTAAAAAAAAAAAATTGCAAGTACAGGTTTCATAATGACTACAAAATGATTGTAAACTCAGTATTCGAAGAGAGATTTAAAATTTCTTAAGGCTATGGTGTATATTGAATGCTATCCAAAGCAGTTTTAAATAAATGTTTTTTACAAGTTTCAGGTTGACTGATCCTCTCGACTCAGTTATGAATTATTATCAGTCACTGTGCTGTTTTTTTTTTTTTAATCATTTATCTAAAGAGAGTCTTAAGTCCTATGCGATAATTTCTACTGAAAATTAAACAGATACAAGGATTAATGGCACCGTTTATGCGAACCACAAAATAGGCAGAAAAGCCAAAGTATCTGAAGCCACGAGACCGTATGTCCGATACAAAGAAGAGGAGAAACCAGAAGATACAGATGGGTAGCCAGCATACTGCACACCCTAACGCAATAGCAATGGCTATCTTTAACACATTTCGTTCCATTTGTTGCCGTTGTTGTCTAGCGTTGGCCGATTGCTCGCCTGGAATCTTCTGTGACTTGAGCTTTATATACATGGTAATGTAAAGTATGGCTATCAACACCAGCGGGATTAAATCGAATAAGATCAAAAGCGACACGGCGTAATGTTTAAGGGATGAGGGTTCTCCAAAGACTCCTTTCCATCTCCGCCTACACACCAACCCTCCTGGGTATTCAACGTCAAGTTTGAAGGCGAAGAGATATGGAGAAAAGAAAGCCATTGCGATGATCCAAGTGGCGAGAATGAAGAAACGGCACAGCTTTGAACTGATGCGCGCAGAACGGAGGGGAAATACCACAGATCCAAAACGATCCACTGCTATCAGAACCAGACTCTGAATAGATACAACCATGGAGACATTTGGTAGGAAGCTTACCAGCTTACATAAGGTCTGGCCAAGAGGACCACCGATCAGCCAGGACTTTGTGTAGTGCCACTGAATGTCCGGGGGAGTCGAGAAAGTCGGAAACAGCAGATCGGACATGGCCATGTTGACTATTAAAAAGTTGATGGGTTTTCTCATGGTTTTCGTCTTGTAGACAATTATTCCGATTACGGTATTCCCAGCCAGCGAAACAAGAGCAATCAGGCACTGAGTAAGCAAAGGTTTTTCCTAATTTTTCTGCTGTAGGATTCAAGTAACAGTTCCATGGCTGTGTTCCATTCATCGTTTTGTTCAAGTCTTGTGACATAGTCGTTCAGTTTCTAGCTTCTTGCTCTTCCGCTCACGATTAACTATTTTTCTGGTTTGATCAAATTCAGTTAGAACTTCGGCTATTTATGTTCCCGCCCGGAAGCGGAATAAATGTTTGCCTTCATGTTGTCATTTGCGCGAATAATTACTTAACAATTCGGCATGTTTCACATGACTATCCATAGAGTGCTCCTTGTTGATGTTTTAATTAGAAATTTTAATGTGCAATACAATGACAGCGCAAACCACCTGATCAACGGTTGCCTCGCAGATGTGTTACGACTGTTTACCCTGTAGAGAGATGAAATTTTCTCCGTATCCAAGTCAGCTTTTTAAGAAAGAGACTTCTGTTATAAAAACCGGGCATTGCATATGACTTCTTCAGCGGGTAATATTTTAAGGATTACTTTCAAATCACCGAGAGTCCGTTTTTTTAAAAAGCGTTTGCACCTTTCTGCCAAAAGAGAAGGATCTGGAGACGGCTGAGGAGAGGGCGTGTAGTTTGTTTTTCTCATAATAAAGGGGAAAACAAAAATTCTAATTAATGAAGTCAATCAAGAAATTGCTTGCTTGCTTTCTTGTTTTTCTCCGCTCTAAAAACTCTCACTAGTTTTTAGGGGTAGGGTGCTTAACTTGTATGTGCCTTTCATGATTGCTTTAAATTTTGCTGGGCGATATCTGCATTTCATATCAGTTACTTAACCGGCACACACATTGTTTTTCATATGGCTTGCTAACGAGGAAGAATTTCTCTAGTATTATACCTGGTGGTTTTAGATTTCTCCCTCGGAGTTTCCGACTTTAGCCGACACGTCTGAAATTCAGCCTAGATCCTGTTTTCTCCGCTTTGAGAGAATTTCTTTCCTAACATGAAATGTTTTAAGGTATTCTATTCCAAACCATCATAGTTTATTAAGTAACTCAATAACACCTGGAAAATTTGCAATGATCGTGTGCTATAAAGTGTCCCACGTGATAACATCGTGCAAATGATTGACAGAAGCTTCCTGTTCATATGTGGCTCCAACACAGTCAACAATTATTAAACATTGAGTCAACTGGGCGTCAGTTGCTAAATATTTTTTTCATTTTCTCAAAAGCCTAATATAAGCTAACAGACACTTTAAAACATCTGATTATACAATAACACATCGGAGAGTAGGTATATTGCAGAGCAGTATATTATTTTAATTAATTTGAGTTCCCATTAAAGCTTCTGCCACCTGTCGCATTTACAGTTTTGCAAGGCGACCTTATTTTTACTCTCATTTCCAAACTGGTAGTAGAATATAATTGCTACCATGTGGTAGATGTCTGGGAAGGTGTGTTGTATTGGGTTGTCCGTTTGCAAAAAATTAGCAGCGCTGCTCTTTAGTTTACAGTCCTGAACCTCGAATTGCACCAAGAGCTTCATTTTATGGTTCTTTAGTTGATAATTGCTCAATTTATCAGCTACAACTGCGAAAAATTGTGCTGTAAATAAACATCAAGCTGGTGAGCTAAACAGTTGAACATGGCAGGCTCTTGCACACGTGTTACTTTCTCTCAGAGTCGCCGCCGGCTCTAGATATTCAATTCGTTAATGTGTCACTGAATGACAGTTACAAGAGGGTTTTCTGTTATACTACAGATAAACTCATTGCATAGTTGTTCAAAGTCGTGAAACCAAAAATTTGACGTTTGTTGTCTCTTCGGTAACATACACACGCCTGGCTCGGTTATATTTTCCCGCTCGCTTTTTCCGCTTTTCGCTTGAAGATTAAAGATAAGCGACCGCTTATCATTTATGTTCTCAAAATAAAACTTCTTTTACCATTGTTTTAATGTTATTATTATTGTCTGATGAAGATGTTTCAACCCACCCTGAAAGCGCTGTAATATGTCCTTAAATTTGTTTAGTACTTACTTCTACCATCCTTATTCAATATTAGGTGTGATCAACTTTTTTCTGTCTCGAGTACATGTAAATGAAAAGCACCGCTATAATTACCACAATACAGAAAATGCTAGCCAATCTTAATATGGAAACAGCTGGTTAACGTCACTGTGAAATAAAGTTAAAACGAAGACTCCCAGCATAGTCATTATATTATTATTTTTTTTTAATAAAGGAGATTTTAGCCGTTTTACCAACAGTCCATGGAAAGAGTCTCATTTTTCGGCTTGTTGTGCTGCTTGCGAATAGAGCTGGAAATTATGCATCGTATGGCCCAGTCTTTCCAGAATTATTAACGACCAGATTATGGAGGTCGAGGCCAATAATTTCACTGCCTGTAATTTGGCTCAGAAATCCAGAGCTGTTTTGAAAAGGTTCGAAGATCTCTGAAATGAAGCCAAACATACTCCGCCATAAAGATCACACTATTCCAATAAGAATGCCGAACCAAGAAAAAAAAAAAGAACTGAGGTGGATAAAATACTAACATACTCACCGTGGCTAGCGAAAGATCTATGATTAGAACTTTCTTTTATATCAAAGCATGTAATAGACCGAAAACAGGGCGCCCACATCTTAGCGCGAGCTTCGCTTGAATACCTGGTTACTTGCAATGATACGAGAATATTAAAAACAAACACCTGTGTTGGCCGTGATTGTGGCAAGTTTAATTACATCAAATTTTAACAGAATCTTAACACATCGATCTACACAAAAGTTATTCTTAACTCGTTAACTGATAAAAGTGGAGCGACAAAAATCTGCCAAACTACCTCAATGAATTTATTAAAAACCTGTGTTAAACATAACAGAACAGTAGCGGTAAAAAAAGAGACAAGCACTAGGCGTTTACTTGTAATTCATCATTCACTTTATTGTTTCCTAATTTAAGAGAACTACTTTATAAATGAATCCAGGCAAATTGTCAAGAGAACCGCTATACAAAATTTTACTGTGCCTTAATGTTTCGTTATCTACAGTACGCTGAATCAAATAAATAGCAGTATAGATCGTTTTCACTGCCACGCAATAACAAAAATAAATCGAAAACTATCTAGTGAAAAAAGCTAAAAAAATGTGATGTTATAGAGGATAAAAAAAAAAAAGACACTTCTCCAACTTTTGTGCGTTTCCCCAAACTTCAGTTATTTGTCGAAATGTTTCGCAGAAATTTACAGAGCCCAGTATGAAAACGCCATGTTGGTGTACCTCTGTGGTACACCAATATGTCGGCCGGAAAATAGTGTAAACATCTGGAACTTACTTTGGCTTTCTAGGTGGCTGATTATCAGTAGTGAAGAAACAAGTATTTACATAACCACTTTTCCTAATGCTCTAAACTCATGAGATAAGTGTATATTTTTCAACAAATTCGATCGTAGCCTTGTGTGGTCACACACCTCCATAATCTGGAAATTCAAAGCGCTCTGGTTTCCAAACGAAGCACGCTATTGAGCTCTAAAATTGCAAACAGATATAAATATGCCGCATCTTATTCCTGATGAGGATAAAAACTTAGGTGGATCTTTAGTTTTAGATTTTAGAAACTGCTGACGTCATGTAAAAACGATCTATTGAATTAAATACTATTTACAAGAGTTATATGACGGTCGATGACGGTCGAAAATTCTCAAAGAAAATTTGAAAGGTTGAGTTTACGAAATAACTACAACTGACGCCTACGCAATTGTCAAAAGAAGGTTTAGAGACTGTTTGTGAAGTTCCTTTGTAAAGTTATTGAATCAATTAAAAAGCAGTGTTGAGGTAAACAAATATTATTTACAACATTTTTAGAAGATAGAAAAAACACAAAGAGATAATAGTAAACGAAAGTAAAGGAACAGAGATGATTAAGGATGGAAGAGATAAACACGGATTAAAAATGACGACCTTGGCAAATCTAGACTAAACTTTCAAGACGCGA
>JAHPZR010039589.1:0-27149 GCA_019787425.1 Platygyra sinensis | reverse complement strand
TTTCAGATAATCAATTTTATTTTTTTTTTTTACACTGTACAACGCTCCCATCAGCTGTACCTTAAATTTTTTTCTATGAGTGTTGCCTCAACTTAGTGGGGGGGGCGGACGAGGGGGGTCAGAACCTCCCGCCTCCCGTACCCTGCTCTCCCGCTTCCCGTACCTTTATCTCCCGCCTCCCCGCCCTTTCCCGTGATGCTCCCGTCCCGTGATTTTGAGATCGCCTGCTCGTCTCACTTTTTTTGCAATCAACCTCGTTCCCAGGTCTCTCTCTCTACTTCGAGAAAGTACCCTGGTTATGGCTGGTCACGTGTCTGCTAGATTTTAGCAGATTCCAGAGATGTGATTGAAGGGAGGGGCTGGAGAGTTATAGTTTTGTCTTCACTAAGCTCACCTACTGAGCCCAGTAGGGAGTGGAAATTGTGTAAAACTCCCGTTGTGGATCGGCAAATGCCTCAGCTAAAATGGTTAGCTCTCCACATGTGGCTCAATTTTTCCGCAGCGACAGTTTGGACGGTCTTTGGAATTTGTGGCGGTGAAAACCATTTGGCAAGACTTGGAACTGAAAAACCACAACAGTCAAAATGGACCGCGCGGTGAACTTAATTTTATTTTTCATTTGGCAAAAATTACAACGTATGTATTTCACTCATTTGTTTAGAGTCAAACGCGTCGTAATGTGTCTCCCTCAAAGTGGTAGTTTTGTGAAGTTTGACGGGTCCGTCCCTTCTCTTTTTGCACAGGCGAAACATCCTACGAAGAATTGGACAACACGTATGCCCAGCAAATAAGCTTGATTAATTAAGCAGCTTAGATTATTTTTTCTCGATCAGCAAAAATCATAACGAGGCATTGAGTATTCGTTTAGACTTTTGATATCATCCAGTGTTTGGCCGAGACCAGCTTTGAATTTGATTGAATATCATCCGTCGAAAAGTTTGGCGGTACAAACAACTTGACAACAGACATTGGTCCCGTCCGCGTTGCAACATGCATTGGCTTTTGTTGGTGTGAAAACTTGTTTAGCGTAGCGGTAACTCCAGTTGTCGGGTCGAAGAAAGTACTCCAAGTTGAATGTTTTCGCATTGGATACTTTCAACGGTTATTTTAATTTCCTTTTGGGATGAAAAACTGATTAAATTAATCCGACGCAGGTTGAAGACGGTTATTTAAAAAAGCATCTCATAATCATAGAAGTTCAGGTAGAGCCGAAGCAGCTGGCCAGGCAGGATCTCTGAAAAATAAATTGCTTCCTTTTCAAAATTGAGTCCGTATAGCAGCGCAACATTCACCTCCCTAGAGAGTGTTGACAAAATTACGTTCAGGACCCACCCTCTGTGCGGCTTGGGTTGGCATGCTTAGACACGTGGTCAGCCATAACCAGGGTACTTTTCTCGAAGTACAGAGAGGACCCTGGCAACGTGAGGTTGTTTTTGCAATAGCCCTTTTCACGTTAACTTTGCTCATTGCATTACAATAGATATAGCATGTATATGAGGCAATTTCGGGCTATTTTGTAGTTTTAGCCCGAAATTGCCTCGCACCACGTTGTATTACATTGTTAAGCAAATGAGAAAAATTAACCGTGAAAAGGGCTATTTGATAGCTTACGCAACACATGCGGCTTGACATTTTATGACCTATATGACGTAACCACTGTAAACTGGTTTACTAGTTCACCGGAAGTAAGCCTGTTTTTCAGCCCAAGCTGTTTTTCAGCTCGTTTGCTCGGAAAGTTCTCCATTAGTGACTGAAGAGACGTTTAATGAAAGTCACATATATTAATTGGGTTGATGTTTTTGAAAGTATTTCTAACGCATGTCTGAAGTTAAAATAGTTAGGCATTTCGCTTTCTCTCCCGCTTTCCCACCCTCTTAGGAACTCCCGCTTCCCGGCCCTTTTCTCTCCCGCAACCCGCCCCCCCTGCCCCCCCCCCCAACAAATTAATGTCAGTACTAGCGAAATAATAATTAAGTGCCTTTCCCCCATCACCACCAGAATCCTGATATAGTGTGTCATTGTGTGGCCGCTTTAAAAGTTCTACGCTCGACAACTCAGACGTCTCTTCACAAAGAGAGGGAATTGAGCTGGCTGGTCTTCAATGGTAAGCAATATGCTAATATTGCCTATTCAATGTTCAAACCATATGGACGTTAATTTTGACTACTAGCTAATACTAATAGTATTTTAAGGGACAATTTTACTCAATTATTGGTCATGCTGGCGAAAAATATTATGACCAAGTACTTTGCTTGTGTTTGAAATGTCCTCTTATCCCCTTCACTCCTCTTAAGGGAGCAAAGGGCATCGACACAAGTGAACCGATCCCACTAATCTTAATACTGAGCTTTGAATTCCATTTCATGCCATCAGCCACAGACCAGTTCTTGTTCGGTGACCTTCTCCAGTTGTTTTTATGCCTTATCCACATTCCAGGAGAAGGCCGACCTGGCCACACACTACATGTACATGTATCATGCGGTTTTCTTCTCATTGAAATGTTCTTTCTCAGTACTGTACTGTACATACAGGGCATGAGCGTATTTTATTTTCATTATTATACATGTATTTTTCTTTCAGGCACCTTTCACATTACTCAATCTGCAGACTTTGATGGCTTGTGACATAGTAGCACGGTAACAAGTCATTCAGCTTTCTTATACCACAAATTAGATATTGTACAGCAAATGGGTCACTGACCAACTGTGAGGTTAAGGTGGCTGGATATTGGCCTAAGTCTTTGCTTTGCGTGTGTGTGTTTAGCTTGCAAAAAGAAAAGGCTATTATAATACCGAGGATAAAAAAACACCCATCTGCTCGTCCAGGACAAGTACATTTTCCTCATCAGGCAAGTAAGTTTCTCCCTCGCTTGCCCCACAGGAAGACCAAGGCAAGCCCTCCCACGGCATAAATTTTTGATACTGATTTTGAACACGAACTTTTCTGGCGAATGGAAAGTTTTTACAGTAGATGGATCTTGACAAAAATTACAAATTACAGCATTTACCCATTTGTTGTTTGCATGGCACCGTTTCAGAAAATGTATGTAAGCATCTATCAAAATCTAGACCCAAACACACTAAAATGTGGTTGAAAATGCAAGTAGCCATCCAAACCAATGTTTGGTCCATCTTCTCTACTCACAGATTGACAATTAATATTCTTAAAAACCTATTTATTCAAGGATCCTTCGACATCCTAAAATGTTAAGGTTCATCAGACAGTCTCTAAACTGTGTCCAACTTACATATTAACATACAGTGCTTGACCTTCAGGAAAATACATGTATAAATAATGAAAATAAAATACGCTCATGCCCTGTATGTACAGTACAGTACTGAGAAAGAACATTTCAATGAGAAGAAAACCGCATGATACATGTACATGTAGTGTGTGGCCAGGTCGGCCTTCTCCTGGAATGTGGATAAGGCATAAAAACAACTGGAGAAGGTCAGCCGAACAAGAACTGGTCTGTGGCTGATGGCATGAAATGGAATTCAAAGCTCAGTATTAAGATTAGTGGGATCGGTTCACTTGTGTCGATGCCCTTTGCTCCCTTAAGAGGAGTGAAGGGGATAAGAGGAACATTTCAAACACAAGCAAAGTACTTGGTCATAATATTTTTCGCCAGCATGACCAATAATTGAGTAAAATTGTCCCTTTAAAATACTATTAGTATTAGCTAGTAGTCAAAATTAACGTCCATATGGTTTGAACATTGAATAGGCAATATTAGCATATTGCTTACCATTGAAGACCAGCCAGCTCAATTCCTCTTTGTGAAGAGACGTCTGAGTTGTCGAGCGTAGAACTTTTAAAGCGGCCACACAATGACACACTATATCAGGATTCTGGTGGTGATGGGGGAAAGGCAATTAATTATTATTTCGCTAGTACTGACATTAATTTGTGGGGGGGGGGGGCAGGGGGGGCGGGTTGCGGGAGAGAAAAGGGCGGGAAGCGGGAGTTCCTAAGAGGGTGGGAAAGCGGGAGAGAAAGCGAAATGCTAACTATTTTAATTCAAACAATGCATTAGAATACTTTCAAAAACATCAACCCAAAAATATATTTGACTTTCATTAAACGTCTTTTTCAGTCACTATGGAGACTTCCGAGCAAACGAGCTGAAAAACAGCTTGGGCTGAAAAACAGGCTTACTTCCGGTGAATAGTAAACCCGTTTACAGTGGTTACGTCATATAGGTCATAAAATGTCAAGCCGCATGTGTTGCGTAAGCTATCAAATAGCCCTTTTCACGGTTAATTTTTCTCATTTGCTTAACAATGTAATACAACGTGGTGCGAGGCAATTTCGGGCTAAAACTACAAAATAGCCCGAAATTGCCTCATATACATGCTATATCTATTGTAATGCAAATGAGCAAAGTTAACCGTGAAAAGGGCTATTGCAAAACAACCTCGTTGCCAGGGTCCTCTCTGTACTTCGAGAAAGTACCCTGGTTATGGCTGACCACGTGTCTAAGCATGCCAACCCAAGCCGCACAGAGGGTGGGTCCTGAACGTAATTTTGTCAACACTCTCTAGGGAGGTGAATGTTGCGCTGCTATACGGACTCTATTTTGAAAAGAAAGCAATTTATTTTTCAGAGATCCTGCCTGGCCAGCTGCTTCGGCTCTACCTGAACTTCTATGATTATATGAGATGTTGATTGGAGGGAACTTTGCTTATATTTCACTGCTTTTTTAAATAACCGTCACCAACCTGCTTCAGATTAATTTAATCAGTTTTTCATCCCAAAGGAATTAAATAACCGTGAAATTATCAATGCGAAACATTCAACTTGGAGCTACTTTCTTGACCGAAAACTGGATTTACCGCTAAACAGTTTTAAAACAAAAGCCAATGCATTTTGCAACGCGCGACCAATGTCGTTGTCAAGTTGTTTACCGCCAAACTTTCGACTGGATGAATTCAATCAAATTCAAAGCTTGTCTCTGCCAAACACTGGATGTATCAAAGTCTAAACGAATACTCAATGCCTCTGTTATGATTTTGCTGATCGAGAAAAATATCTAAGCTGCTTAATTAATCAAGCTTATTTGCTGGGCATACGTTGTTGTCAAATTCTTCGTAGATTTTTTCGCTGCAAGAGAAGGGAATGACCGTCAAACTTCCAAAACTACCTTTGAGGGAGAACATACGACGTGTTTGACTCTAAACAAATGAGTAAATACATACGTTGTAATTTTGCCAAATGAAAAATAAAATTAAGTTCACCGCGCGGTCCATTTACTGTTGTGGTTTTCAGTTCCAAGTTCTTTGCCAAATTTTTTCACCGCCACAAATTCCAAAGACCGTCCAACTGTCGCTGGGAAAAATTGAGCCAAATGTGGAGCTAACCTTTTAGCTGAGCATTGCCGATCCACAACGGGAGTTTTACAAATTCCACTCCCTACTGGGCTCAGTAGGTGAGCTTAGTGAAAACAAACTATAACTCTCCAGCCCCTCCCTTCAATCACATCTCTGGAATCTGCTAAAATCTAGCAGACACGTGACCAGCCATAACCAGGGTACTTTCTCGAAGTAGAGAGAGGACCCTGGGAACGAGGTTGATTGCAAAAAAAGTGAGACAAGCAGGCGATCTCAAATCACGGGACGGGAGCATCACGGGAAAGGGCGGGAGGCGGGAGATAAAGGTACGGGAAGCGGGAGAGCAGGGTACGGGAGGCGGGAGGTTCTGACCCCCCTGTCCCCCCCCCACTAATTTAGGCACAATCATAGAAAAATTTAAGGTACAGCTGATGGGATCGTGTACATGTAAAAAAAAAAAATAAAATTATTATTAGAAACTCTGTATTAATTTATTTACTGAGTAAAGTTTGTTAAAATCAATCCCTCTTTATAATCCATCAAATATTTTCGCTTGTGCACGATTCGTCTAAACATGCCACTGGGGAATATCCAAGAATATTCCCAAATTTTCAAAGCTGCATGCTAAATGCAATACAGATCTGAAGGATAATAAACAGAATAGCCTCCATTTGGGGTGACAATAATGCTTGGATATGTGTCCTTGGACATTATCTGTTCTACAAAGCTAAAGGCTTGAGCTACCCTCTTGCAAGATTGTTCCCTCATTGGAACTGATAATGTCCACGGACAAATATCCCAACACCTTTTTGTGCCAAATGGAGGCTATTGTTTAATATATAACAACTAATTAAAATTATTATGATATACTTTAACAGTGCTCCAAGCTCACTTTTTCAAAAGTTGCTTTTTAGTGACCTGTAGTTGTAAAATGGTCACCATAAAAAAAATTCAGTCGCAAAAAAAAAAACAAACGTGAAGGGGAGGACACTTCATAACAAATTACACGTCACCAAAAATAAAAACGCCAAGGGGAGGACACTTCATGACTTATTACACAAAGGGCTAATGCGCCGAACAGCACATTTACGCATTCTTGTTGAGTTTCTGAACGACAAGAGGGGAAAAGAGAAAGACAGGTGACGCCACTGCCGCTTGCACTATTGATTTAATTCGTCCTATTATTGACAATTTTTCAAGTAAGTTTCTCTTTTAATCTGTTGGTCGCCAATTGGCGACTTTCAGCAGAATTTTGGTTGCCAAATATTTTTTCCACTCGCCATGGCGACCAAAATGGTCGCAGCTTGGAGCGCAGTAACCTCCCACGCAGACGTTCTTAGGCTTGTCATGCGTTCCTCCAAAAGAACGTCTGCTCAACGGACAGGCCACTTCCGTTCACTGGCGGTTAGCCTTTCTTTTAAAAGAACCAATCCTGTTCTGTTAATGTCGACATCTCTGTTGTTTGTCAGGCTGTTTGCCATGTGCTTATGCATTGTTTAGGCTCATTTATGTTGCATGATATTTGCTTTCGAGGGGCAAAATATGGAAAATAACAATTTTTTCGTGAAATGTTGCTTACCTGCATTACATATTGTGGCCCTGGGCCCAGTTGTTTCACTAGAACTATTTGTAAGTAGAGCGTATGCTGCTTCTTATCACGCAAATCATATTTACCCACGTCCAGTTTTTTCTTCGGAGACGCCGTGCTTTACTTCGAGAAAGCTACACCTTTCTGTAGTGAGGTTCTTATGTTTCTTCCATCAATTTGGTTGAGCTTGTGTTTCTCAAGTTCGATGAACAGGTTTATTGCTCCTTTTGTCCCTTCTGGCACCACATAATTAAAATGTAGCTGTTTACGTGCGAATCAGTTGACTGTTTTGCGTGTTGTATATCCCATTGTTTGACTTAGCTCTGGCAAGACCGTACCGGATCTTATCAGTTGCCGGTGCGTCTAAAATAATATGTTCGTCTGCAGTTTCTGGTGGAACTTGTATGTAAAATTTTGAACATTTTGCCGCAAAAATTTCTCGTGTTGAAGCGTTGGGTCAAAGTCGGTCAAAGTTCAGCTTTGCACAGATTGGCAGAGCTATGATTGGCTAACCGTCAACGAATGGATGTGACCGGTCCGTTGAGCAGACGTTCGTGGGGAGGAACGCGTGACAAGCCTAAGAACGTCTGCATAGGAGGCTAGGAGCGTGGTTAATTAATAAATTACAAAGCGTAATTACATCAAGTGAGGAAAAAAGGAAAATGCTTATAAAATATGTGTAGTGCTTGCTGTATTTTAAAAAATTAAGTAAATAATAATTTATTTGCAAAATACAAGTACATGTACATGTACTAGCAAAAATGACACACCTTGTTAACTACCTTATAAATTAGACTTGATATATTTACTAACCTGCAGTTTAGGGTCCTCAGCAGTGTTAACATGATAAAAGCAGATAGCTTCACCAAGGGCTGACCTCAACTGTAGTCAGGATTTAGAACAAAAACAAACTTCAGATAGAGTGGTAGACACTTCTTAAAGGATGGGGGATGGGGACTAGAAGTTGGGGGGGAGGGGGCAGGTTATACATGTATCAGTGGTGATAAAATGACATTGCATGACTCTTACACTTTAATATCATACATGTCCATGAGTATATTATTCAACTACTGAATAAGTCCTGACGATACTGTTCTACTGGTAGCAGGGGCTCATAATAATAGCAAACACTATATTAATACCACTTTGGTCTGAAAATTTAATAAATAAACTTTTATAATTAAATGTACAGCCATATTTAGTATCTGTTCTGATAAGTGATTACTATACCATATAATTTTTGCAGATGGATGTATAGGTCTTTAAATTTTTATTTATTGATCATCTAGTTTAAAAAGTTCAGCAATAAAATGAAATGAGACAATAAGATTTGTTATTGAGTAGGATTGGTAGATGTTAGTTTGACACCCTACGGCTACCTAGTAAAGACAGGCAGCTCATCTCCTTTAAGATGATCAATGAAGGAACCTTTCTCTTACATGTAGCTAATTAAGCTCGTCTCATTGACAACTAAGTTTTATGTAGCGATTTACAGTGAAGCCTGTATTGAGAGGACACTTTTGGGACACTTACCGCTTAATACAAGGTGTCTGCTCTAAACACGGTCTACTACATTATGCAATAATTGTTAATTATAAACCTTTTTGTAATACAATGTAACAAAGAACATGATCAAAGGCTGTTCACAGCAGAATGTCCAATTAGTCACTGTATCACATTGTTATTTGTACAGCATGAATGGCACCAATTGCCAACACTCATGCGGGTCAGATGTTAGATTTTTTTCTTGGCCATTCTATGGCTCCAGATTACTTTCATAAACTGTTGGGTAGAATTAGTTCTAAAACCATTAGACTGTTAGTCAAGAGCAAAACATAAGAATGAGCCACTGGAGCCATTGGACAAAACTTGTTTGCAGTTAGAATATTGGTACAAAGTGCTAAAACGCTATGAAGGCCGTTCTAACTAACCATTTAACTATGCATTAATTAGCCACTAAATGTACATGTATTTCATCTCCCTCTGGATGGGATCATTGCTAGTCCATTGCAGGGTTTACTCCTTAGCATAAAATTTGCCAGTATCAATTTTATACATCTGGCTGTACACCTACCACCATTGTAGCAGAAACCATGTCATTAAAACCATTTGGTAAATGTATCTTGTAAAAAGTGTCTGCGTCCAGCTCTCCGGCTTCTCCCAGAGTAAGGCTTCTTTGAACATGATTTGTCAGGTATCTTCCATAGCAGTGGAACTGTGCAAGTTTGTATTCCTTCAGGTTGGTAAAAAATGAAAAATGAATGAGAAAGACAAGTTTGAAGTTATTATTATTATCAATTTGTGTCTGTTCTAGAGTATACCCTGTGAATAATGTCCGAGCTTGAATGTAACCACCCAACCCACAGATCCATTTGGAACATTGATATCTGGGTACCATTATTATGGATATGACCCCTTTAGTTTCAGCTTCCTAAAAAACCAGTCTTTGAACACCAGCTTACTCAAAGCTCAATTTCCAATTTACAACTGTACTGTCTCAAGTAAAGGTGGAGAAGGATATTTTGTGGATGTGCACATTCTCAATAGTGATTCTAATGTTAAAGATGATTTCCAGTACGTTCTGCGCACTCTCGAGAGTTTGTTTACGACTTTTGTTTTGTTTCATGCAAGACGTCACAAAATGTAGCATTTTGGATCTACTTACATGAAGTGTAGACAAAGTTTCATGTCAACTGCCATTTTTCTATGCAAAGCTTTATGCTTCATTCTTTCTGATATCACTTGATGAAAAAACTTCAAAGCTGTAAAACTCAAGGAAACTGTTGGAAAAAGAATTTAAATGCGCCTCAAAGAAGTTCGTAACGAATAACATCGATTTGCCTCTAATGTTTGTGAGACTCACAAACATTAGAGCGCTGAGACTGCGCAGTACGGACTGGAAATCAGCTTTAAACTACAGTGTATCAGTCTTGACCCCCACAAAAAACCACAACTGCAAGTAGGGAACAACAATAGGGAACTGTTTTGCACTGTCATCTCCATACAATTATCCTTGAAGACCTAAATTAAGTATTTGTGTCCAATACATTATTGAACAGAATACGAAAACCAGCAAACTGTACATGTACAGGGCTGTTATAAAAGGGTCTCAGTCACGCTTAAACGGTTTGAAAAGTTTAGCTAAACTTTTCAAATTCGTTGATTGCAATCCGTGTCAATCTTCTCCATCCTAAAGCATCCTTGTTCCTTTATGGTTTATTAATTATCTCTTTGATGTTTTTCTATCTTTACAAAGTGTTATTTTCAGGTTTCCTTCAATTTAACGGTAATTTTTTTGATGCTCAAAATAACTCAAAATGCCGTGACTGAGCCCTTTAAGGACCTAACCTGTAACACCCGTTACAGCTGAGTAATTGCTTGAGTTTCTCCTGATGCTATGGGGGAAATTGCCTGTTTTTGATAGAATCCAACCACAACATGTCAAATTTGCTACGGGTGTGGAGAACAAGGCTACAGATGACTTGAAAACTTAATGACAGCCCTGCAGATGCTCCATGCAAAATGATGTAATATGATGTAAAAATTACATTATAAGTACATGTATGTACCTTGACAGAGAACAGGAAGTCTCCAGTATTCAACAGCTTCTCTTGGTAATAAGATTGTGGAAGACGAGTTTCATAAGTGTTCCACAAAGAGAACAAAGTGTTTGACCTTTAATCAAAGTTCAAACAATAGACAGACAAATTAAAAACCATGTATACATACATAAATCTTTATTTAACAATGCAGGTTTACAAGAATTGGTAAGAGTAAAATCCTGATGTGGATCTCCCTATCTAGAACTAATCTAGTACAAAACATTGAGATAAGGATAAAAATGAGGATGAGCAGAGAATAAATTTCTTCTTTATACAATAAATGACTACATAATTTAAATACAATATCATTTTTTATTGAAACACAGGAGGACCCTCTGGCAAAATTTATGCTATTTAGAAGATGCTTGTTCACATAAAGCCTAATCACTGATTGTAGTTTTCATACCCACGAGCGAGAGGTTCTTCGTCATTCTTCTTAATCTTCAATTCAGGCTCTGATTTCTTCTTTATGTATTTGATAAATCTGGAAAGTTCTTGTTCAAATGCTACCAACACTGGACTGATCTGTTTGTGGTCTAAATTTGAGTAAGGATCAAGAATGAAGAACAGCTTTAATGAACATAAACGAGAACACTCGCCATGCTCTAGCGCAAATCTGCAAATCTACGTTCATAAGCGGATTATTTTATTTATTGTATTGTATTAATTTTACTCGGAGATACTAGCTCCTTCGAGCTACTCTAAATCTGAGTTTAAATAAAGTTGTATGTATGTTGTATGTATGTTCGTTCTTCATCACTGACACACTGAGTAATAATATATACAAAGAACTTCAAAATTGTACTAGCTAAAGGGTTGCCTTAAACATCATTATGACAAACCTCGTCTGAAAATTAAAAGGAGATCTTAACAGCCATGGGTATAAAAAGAGCCTCTGTGAGCTATTAACAAGCTAAGGATGAATTGCAGCGATCTACCCTGTACAATCTTTACTGTACGTACTTGGGCTCCTGATGAAAGTACTTACCGCGGGCACTTGTTCCAGCAGATTGCAGCCCATTTCGAGCTTTTCCACTAGACTTCTTTAAATCTGCTTCACTTGTGCCTGACCCTGGCTGTTCCATATTCGACCACAATCTGACTTTTATAACGTTATCACAACTTTGTTTTTCAGCTAAGTTCTGTATGTTGACAAGACGCCATCTTGGACAAAGCGCGCGTTTCTAAGGCTGAGTAACCTCTCCTGTCAACAAATTATTGTGCTGTCCATGGGGTATGGCCAGGGTAGGGCAGCCTAATGTACTGAGTCTACCCACGCACCACCCCCCTCCCCTCCACCCCACCAAAAACGCAGTTACCTTTTTAAGGTGCTTTCTCAGAAATAAAAGTTGCCGATGAATTGTTTAAAACTTTCCCTCTATGTTTTCTAACAAGACAACAGTAAAAGCAAGTGACACACTCGAACCCACGGTCTGGCCAGTTCCTAAGGCATGGGCACAGCCATATCACCCGGGCAGTGGCAGCCATGGACAGCTATTTCGGCCTTCAGGTTAGGTCTCATCAGCAAAGTCGGGCAGAAAGTAGAACTCACACACGTTTTGCAAAAGTACATGGCTTGCAATATTCAGTTCTTGTACAGTCGGAAGTGATCAAAAGGAATAGACAAACATTGCGCCGAGTTCTGAACACTTTTATCTCAACAACCATTTCGGCGAATTTTGATATCTTACCTGGTTTTTTATTAGTGTATTAACTGATCTTAACTCTAGAAAGAACGGGAAACACCAGAAACGCCTACAAGGTTTTTGAGCTACATTATATAGAAACATTCTCAATCTCCCTAAATTTGAGCTAAAACGGTTGAAAATTGGCTGCACGCGCCGTGACTTAAAACATGCGCCCATACTTCAAAACAATAGACGAAATTGTGTGTCGAAACAAGGATAGTATATAAGATGATAATGATGTGTTGACAGATTGTCACAGTGACTTGTCAACATTCCATTAAGTGAAGAAAACACTATTTCGTCCATAACGTCCCGTAGAAAAAAATATTTTTTCGAATTTATTTTCTTCAAACAAAGATAGGAGTAAGGTCTATCTTGCTATTGTAAAATGTTTTTTTCCCCAAAATGGTGGGTGCAATTTCCGCCGCTTTCTCCAGTCCAGTCTACTTTCCTCTCAGTTCGAGGGAGGAGCGCAGGCTCCTTTCCTAAACAGCGGCTGGTAATCGAGCCTACCATAAAGACCACGTTCGACCACGTTTGGTTTGGGATGCTACCCTCACCGACAGCTCCACACAACACATATGGGAGCTGTTGGCTGAGAACCGCGCGGCAGTTCTCCCACGACATGCGCTGAGAAGGTGGCTCAGCCTTAATTGAGGCAATTAAGGCTGATCCACCTTTTCAGCGCATGTCGTGGGAGAACTGCCATGCGGTTCCCCAGCCAACAGCTCCTTCACATCCGCCTCGGCAGAAAGGGCAAAATGCATAGGGCCGACCAGGGGAAAGCCTTTGATCGAGTTAACTGATGCTTTTTGTTTGCTACTCTTGGCAAGATGGGCTTTGATGGGTCCGTCCGCCAACTGGAATCCTCGTATCGATGCTGTTTGGAAATGCTTACATTCTTTTAGAATGCGCTCACTATCGTATAGTGGCAGAGCCATTGTTGCCAATGCCTTGGCCCTCTCCCGCATTTGGTATGTTGCTTCTCTTGTATGTATGCCCAGTTGGGTACTCAAGAAACTTGACTCACTTGTAAATAATTTCTTTTGGGTTGGTAAAAAAGACTTAGTTCGACGAAATGCTGTTGTTCAAAAGAAAGATTCAAATTCAAAGTTCAAGCCCTTTGGTGCAATGGGTGAAGGCGTTCCCAGGATTCACACGGTGGGTGGATCTCATTACTGACTTACTGGCTTTTCGGTGGTTTTGGCATTAACCTTCCGACCATTCTTGAGTCCCTTTCCCTTTTCTCCTTAGCGCTATTGCCTCCTTTTTATAAAGCTGTCTTTGACGCCTGGAGGTCTCTTGGAGGCTCCTGTGATGCTTCTTCCGGAGCTCCAACCTATAGCGCACTTGCAAGCTGGTTTTCCTCCGTCTTCTAGAGATTGATGCTGTGGTGTCTCATTGTGTGGAGAAATTTAGCCAGCCTTTTGGTAATCTCTATTGGCCTGCCACGTGATCTCAACTTTTTGTCTTTTTTTATAGGCCCCTTGACCGAGTGGTTATCGATCTCTCGTGAAAGATAGCTCATGGGGTCTTGTATACGGCCTAAGCGTTTGTCGTCTTTCGGTACGCCATTTCCCACTGGTGCTTCTGCAATAGTCCGACGAATCAGCGGAGCACCTCTCTTTTCATTGTCCTCGTGGCAAGAAGTGCTATTGACTCAATTGATCCAGTCCCATTTCTTTCTCGCAGCTTCATGGCTCCCATGATCTATTTCTCTTCGCCATTTGCTGTTTGGTTTTGGTTCTGATGAAAACTTACCGTTTATTTGTTCCCGGGGTTTTATCTTTTTTTTGGCATGAAATACTGCATTTGGTCCGCGGAGAAATGACTTTCCCGCTTTCATTCTGTGCCGAAGGGACTCCTAGCGCTATTGGATCTTTTGGCGAGTGGTGAAGGCTCGCGTGGCCGTTTTCACTTATCTCTTTTCTCTAGGAGGTTTCGCTCTTAACCGTAGACGCCTGTTATTTTCCTCGGGCTAGTGGGGAGCAACATGGTGTTCAGTTTAGGAATTCTTCCTGAGCTTTTAACATGTACATCTTGATTTTTATTTGGCTTCTAAACGGGTCGCCTTAGTGGGTTGCACTGCCTTTGTTTTTCCACAACACAATGGCATTTTGTGCGTTTCCACTTCTTTCAGTTTTGATTTTTCTTTTATCACACAAACTACCGTGATTTCCCCTGCGCACTCAAGTCTCATGCGCCATTCCGAAGTGGGAGCAGGGAAAAACTGGGGCGAGTTTCAACTTTCAACTAATCGATACACTGACACCCACACATGACAAGCATCATGGCTGAGATCGGTCACTTGACCAGGTATGCTATGCTTTGGAGGGGGAAACAGGGACCAAGGTTATGTGACCTTGAAAAATGGCTTATCAAATCCATACAAACGTCTCTAATTTTGAGAAAAGCGTCCCCCAAAACCATATACACTCTTAATTATATTTTTCATCAGTTTTGGGAACAACTGTAAAATCCCGTCATGCAAAAAAAAACCCGTAAACTATTTCGCAAAGAAGCTGAGATGAAAGTCGCTTATGTTTTTGTCCATTCCTAAAGAGTATCACGGAAATCATAAAAATTTTAAGAGTTTTATATGGTTTTAGGGACGCTGTCTAAAATTAGAGACGTTTGTATGGATTTGAATCATTTTCAAGGTCCATAACTTGGTCTCTGTTCACTTTACGTCACGTTTTCACGCATCAAAACCAAACTCCGTTTGTGTCGAAAAATGTCCTCCTCTTTTGATTTTCACTGAGAAAGAAGCGAAGTATGCGGGAAAAAAGCCAGCATGAGAGTTTATGATTTACTTGGAAGAAAAATGACCTTGTTTTATAGTCTAGCTTTTTGCGAGCAGTTAAAATTAATGTGAGGGTTATAACTACTAATGCACGCTCATAGGGACGGTAACCAATCAGGAGCCGAGAAAAGACAATAAGGCTATTGTTTCGAGAACAATAGACTCCATTGTTTTCCAAATCTAAGAGGAAGCCGGGATTCGAATCCGTGACCTCCGCGGGTTCGAATCCCGTTGAAGCCCTGATTTTTTTCAGGGGCTCCCTTTTTTCCCAATTCCGTTAAATTGGAAAAATTTAACGTGCGATTGATCACTCCTCACTTTCGATCTACAACGCGCAGGTACACAATATGAATTATTTTCCATATATATTTCACATTACTTCACTGCACGGGAAAGATCAGAAACTCAATAAATTAGACCTCGCTCCCAATGTGTGGCTTCATAGCCTCAGTTTTTTTTTTTTTTTTTTTTTTTTTCAGAAAATACTTCATTTTATTATACTTACACATCACAACCAAATATTACAATACGAAAACGCTAACTAAGTTACAACACATAAAAGCAAAATACAAAATATAACACTAACAATATATTCCTGATTACACTTCACTATCATTAACAATCCATGTTACATTGCAATATTTTGTATTTACATTACATTTTAACAACTAAGCTGAAACTAACTAAATTGAAAATTCGCCCATTTCACCCTCAAAAATTCCATCTTTTTATTGACGCGTCCAATATAATTTTCTGTTTCATATTTAATTAGAATTTTAGCTTTAAAACCATTGATGGTTGGATGAATCTGGTTTCTTCTACAATCCCACAAATAGATTCTTGCAACAAGAAGAAAATAGTTAAGCAAGGGGCAAGATCTTGAAAGCACACCAACTATAACGTCTTGCTCAGTAAGATTAATTGTCTTTTGAGTACCAGAGAACCAAAACAATTCAAAATCTCCCCAGAAAGCTTTAGAATAGGAGCAACTATATAAGAGATGATTCAACTTTTCTGGATACGATTTGCAGAAGGTACATAGGTCATGTTGGCTATAACCTATTTTATAAAGTTTGGAATTTGTATACAAGATAGAGTTAAGTAGTTTGTATTGAAATGCTCTCACATAAGGTTCTAGAGCAACCTTGTGAGGAAGTATGAATAACTGTTTTAATTGATCAAGCGAAAAGTTAAACTCCTTTTGTAATTTACTAGCTGCACTAGGTAATTGTGCCTTCTTGCTTATCAAAAATGAATAATATTGTTTTGATTTCTTTTCCATTACATCAAAAACCTGATTATCAATAGCCAAGATGGGGGACGTAGTTGATGGAGTGGCAATGATTATATTATTTCTTAGATAGTTTGGTACCGAATAGCGAAGCCCAGTCCATACTAAAAATTTGTTTTTCGAATCTTTTTGCCGATTACATCAAAGGACTCAGTATTGTTCAAATAAAATAACAGATCACTTACATAACAAACGTCGGAGTCGAAATAATTTTTATAAAAGACCGGAGAGCCATTCACGCGAATTTCTTTATTGTTCCAAATTATACTGTTCCAGTCCTTATTTGAGGCGAAGTCTTCACGAAAATCAGACCACCACTGCAAAAGCTCCGTATAGAATTGAGAATGGATTGAGAAGTCTTTAATATCAAAATTACAGTTAAATAGGAAAAGTCCTCCATATTTCGCTAGAAGATGACGCAAATAGCTTTTCCAGGTTCCTCTATTTGAACTAAAAATTCTCTTTAACCAAGCTAGCCTTAAAGATTTGATCATGCATTCCAGATCAACCATTTTTAGACCCCCATTCTCATAGTCATTTATGGTTGACAATCTAGTAACCTTATCAGTACTTTTCCACAAAAATTTATAGAGAATTCGATTTAATTCTGTAACTACTACTTCTGGGGTAGGTATTAATGAAAATAAATAGACCATTTTGGGAATTACGAGAGCTTTGATAATTGTCACCTTTCCGTACAAAGATAAGCCTCTGGACGACCAGATGTTGACAAGTTTTTTAATTTTGTCTAAATTTTCTATAAAATTCTTTTCCTGTAGCAATTTTTCATCATATGAATAATAGACTCCAAGTGCTTTGATAGGCTCATCAGGCCATTTAAGACCCAAGGGTTTTGTTTTGTTGTTTCTTAAAGACCCGATCCACATCCCTTCCGTTTTAGTACAGTTAATCGTTAGACCGGATGCATTTTTATAAACTTCTAACAGATCAAGAAGTACTTCTAACGAGTTAATGTCTGAGAGTGTTGCAGTCATATCATCAGCATATTGAAGCAGTTTTGTTTCTCTTTCCCTCATATTAATGCCAATTATTGCTTTATTTTGCCGAACAGCAATGGCTAAAGCTTCAGCTGCCAAAACAAAAAGATATGGTGATAGGGGGTCACCTTGCCTTACTCCACGTTCGAAGTGTAATCAGGAATATATTGTTAGTGTTATATTTTGTATTTTGCTTTTATGTGTTGTAACTTAGTTAGCGTTTTCGTATTGTAATATTTGGTTGTGATGTGTAAGTATAATAAAATGAAGTATTTTCTGAAAAAAAAAAAAAAAAAAAAAAACTGAGCTATGAAGCCACACATTGGGAGCGAGGTCAATTTATTGAGTTCATATTTTCCCGTGCAGTGAAGTAATGTGAAATATATATGAAAATAATTCATATTTGTACTGCGGTTGTAGATGAAAGTGAGGAGTGATCATCGCAGTAAATTTTCCAATTTAAGCAATTGGAAAAAGGAAGCCTGAAAAAAATCAGGGCTTCAACGGGATTCGAACCCGCGGAGGTCACGGATTCGAATCCCGGCTTCCTCTTAGATTTGGAAAACAATGGAGTCTATTGTTCTCGAAACAATAGCCTATTGTCTTTCTCGGCTCCTGATTGGTTACCGTCCCTATGAGCGTGCATTAGTAGTTATAACCCTCACATTAATTTTAACTGCTCGCAAAAAGCTAGACTATAAAACAAGGTCATTTTTCTTCCAAGTAAAATCATAAACTCTCATGCTGGCTTTTTTCCCGCATACTTCGCTTCTTTTCAGTGAAAATCAAAAGAGGAGGACATTTTTCGACACAAACGGAGGTTTGGTTATTGCGTGAAAACGTGACGTAAAGTGAACAGAGACCAAGTTATGGACCTTGAAAAATGATTCAAAATCCATACAAACGTCTCTAATTTTAGACAGCGTCCCCTAAAACCATATAAAACTCTTAAAATTTTTATGATTTCCGTGATACTCTTTAGAATGGACAAACATAGCGACTTTCATCTCAGCTTCTTTCAAATAGTACGTGCATGACGGGATTTTACAGTTGTTACAAAACTGATGAAAAATTTTAAGAGTGTATATGGTTTTGGGGGACGCTTTCTCAAAATTAGAGACGTTTGTATGGATTTGAAACCATTTTTCAAGGTCCATAACTTGGTCCCTGTTCACCCTCAAAGCATCATACCTGGTCAAGTGACCAATCTCAGCATGATCTTTCATGTGGTGGTGTCAGTGTATCGATTAGTTGAAATTTGAAACTCGCCCCAGTTCCCTGCTCAACTTCGGAATGGCCAATGAGACTTGTGCGCAGGGAATCACGGTAGTTGTATAAAAGAAAAATCAAAACTGAAAGAAGTGAACGCACAAAATGCCATGGAAAAACAAAGCAGTGCAACCAACTAAGGCGACCACGTTTAGAAGCCAAATAAAATAAGATTTACATGTTAAAAGCCAGGAAAGAATTCCTAACTGAACACCATTTGCTCCCCACTGCCGAGGAAAATAACGGCGTCTACGGTAAGAGCGAAACCTCCTAGAGAAAAGAGATAAGTGAAAACGGACACGAGCCTTCACACTCGCCAAAAGACCAATAGCGCTAGGAGCGGCACAGAATGAAAGCGAAAGTCATTTCTCCGAGACCAAATGCAGTATTTCAAGACAAAAAAAAGATAAAACCCCGGGAACAAATAAACGGTAAGTTCATCAGAACCAAAACCAAACAGCAAATGGCGAAGAGAAATAGATCATGGGAGCCAATGAAGCTGCGAGAAAGAAATGGGACTGGATCAATTGAGTCAATAGCCTTCTTGCCCAGAGGACAATGAAAAGAGAGGTGCTCCGCTGATTCTGTCGGACTATTGCAGAAGCACCAGTGGAAATGGCGTAACCGAAAGACGACAAACGCTTAGCCGTATACAAGACCCCATGAGCTATCTTTCACGAGAGATCGATAACCACTCGGTCAAGGGGCCTATAAAAAAGACAAAAAGTTGAGATCACGTGGCAGGCCAATAGAGATTACCAAAAGGCTGGCTAAATTTCTCCACACAATGAGACACCACAGCATCAATCTCTAGAAGACGGAGGAAAACCAGCTTGCAAGTGCGCTATAGGTTGGAGCTCCGGAAGAAGCATCACAGGAGCCTCCAAGAGACCTCCAGGCGTCAAAGACAGCTTTATAAAAAGGAGGCAATAGCGCTAAGGAGAAAAGGGAAAGGGACTCAAGAATGGTCGGAAGGTTAATGCCAAAACCACCGAAAAGCCAGTAAGTCAGTAATGAGATCCACCCACCGTGTGAATCCTGGGAACGCCTTCACCCATTGCACCAAAGGGCTTGAACTTTGAATTTGAATCTTTCTTTTGAACAACAGCATTTCGTCGAACTAAGTCTTTTTTACCAACCCAAAAGAAATTATTTACAAGTGAGTCAAGTTTCTTGAGTACCCAACTGGGCATACATACAAGAGAAGCAACATACCAAATGCGGGAGAGGGCCAAGGCATTGGCAACAATGGCTCTGCCACTATACGATAGTGAGCGCATTCTAAAAGAATGTAAGCATTTCCAAACAGCATCGATACGAGGATTCCAGTTGGCGGACGGACCCATCAAAGCCCATCTTGCCAAGAGTAGCAAACAAAAAGCATCAGTTAACTCGATCAAAGGCTTTCCCCTGGTCGGCCCTATGCATTTTGCCCTTTCTGCCGAGGCGGATGTGAAGGAGCTGTTGGCTGGGGAACCGCATGGCAGTTCTCCCACGACATGCGCTGAAAAGGTGGATCAGCCTTAATTGCCTCAATTAAGGCTGAGCCACCTTCTCAGCGCATGTCGTGGGAGAACTGCCGCGCGGTTCTCAGCCAACAGCTCCCATATGTGTTGTGTGGAGCTGTCGGTGAGGGTAGCATCCCAAACCAAACGTGGTCGAACGTGGTCTTTATGGTAGGCTCGATTACCAGCCGCTGTTTAGGAAAGGAGCCTGCGCTCCTCCCTCGAACTGAGAGGAAAGTAGACTGGACTGGAGAAAGCGGCGGAAATTGCACCCACCATTTTGGGGAAAAAACATTTTACAATAGCAAGATAGACCTTACTCCTATCTTTGTTTGAAGAAAATAAATTCGAAAAAATATTTTTTTCTACGGGACGTTATGGACGAAATAGTGTTTTCTTCACTTAATGGAATGTTGACAAGTCACTGTGACAATCTGTCAACACATCATTATCATCTTATATACTATCCTTGTTTCGACACACAATTTCGTCTATTGTTTTGAAGTATGGGCGCATGTTTTAAGTCACGGCGCGTGCAGCCAATTTTCAACCGTTTTAGCTCAAATTTAGGGAGATTGAGAATGTTTCTATATAATGTAGCTCAAAAACCTTGTAGGCGTTTCTGGTGTTTCCCGTTCTTTCTAGAGTTAAGATCAGTTAATACACTAATAAAAAACCAGGTAAGATATCAAAATTCGCCGAAATGGTTGTTGAGATAAAAGTGTTCAGAACTCGGCGCAATGTTTGTCTATTCCTTTTGATCACTTCCGACTGTACAAGAACTGAATATTGCAAGCCATGTACTTTTGCAAAACGTGTGTGAGTTCTACTTTCTGCCCGACTTTGCTGATGAGACCTAACCTGAAGGCCGAAATAGCTGTCCATGGCTGCCACTGCCCGGGTGATATGGCTGTGCCCATGCCTTAGGAACTGGCCAGACCGTGGGTTCGAGTGTGTCACTTGCTTTTACTGTTGTCTTGTTAGAAAACATAGAGGGAAAGTTTTAAACAATTCATCGGCAACTTTTATTTCTGAGAAAGCACCTTAAAAAGGTAACTGCGTTTTTGGTGGGGTGGAGGGGAGGGGGGTGGTGCGTGGGTAGACTCAGTACATTAGGCTGCCCTACCCTGGCCATACCCCATGGACAGCACAATAATTTGTTGACAGGAGAGGTTACTCAGCCTTAGAAACGCGCGCTTTGTCCAAGATGGCGTCTTGTCAACATACAGAACTTAGCTGAAAAACAAAGTTGTGATAACGTTATAAAAGTCAGATTGTGGTCGAATATGGAACAGCCAGGGTCAGGCACAAGTGAAGCAGATTTAAAGAAGTCTAGTGGAAAAGCTCGAAATGGGCTGCAATCTGCTGGAACAAGTGCCCGCGGTAAGTACTTTCATCAGGAGCCCAAGTACGTACAGTAAAGATTGTACAGGGTAGATCGCTGCAATTCATCCTTAGCTTGTTAATAGCTCACAGAGGCTCTTTTTATACCCATGGCTGTTAAGATCTCCTTTTAATTTTCAGACGAGGTTTGTCATAATGATGTTTAAGGCAACCCTTTAGCTAGTACAATTTTGAAGTTCTTTGTATATATTATTACTCAGTGTGTCAGTGATGAAGAACGAACATACATACAACATACATACAACTTTATTTAAACTCAGATTTAGAGTAGCTCGAAGGAGCTAGTATCTCCGAGTAAAATTAATACAATACAATAAATAAAATAATCCGCTTATGAACGTAGATTTGCAGATTTGCGCTAGAGCATGGCGAGTGTTCTCGTTTATGTTCATTAAAGCTGTTCTTCATTCTTGATCCTTACTCAAATTTAGACCACAAACAGATCAGTCCAGTGTTGGTAGCATTTGAACAAGAACTTTCCAGATTTATCAAATACATAAAGAAGAAATCAGAGCCTGAATTGAAGATTAAGAAGAATGACGAAGAACCTCTCGCTCGTGGGTATGAAAACTACAATCAGTGATTAGGCTTTATGTGAACAAGCATCTTCTAAATAGCATAAATTTTGCCAGAGGGTCCTCCTGTGTTTCAATAAAAAATGATATTGTATTTAAATTATGTAGTCATTTATTGTATAAAGAAGAAATTTATTCTCTGCTCATCCTCATTTTTATCCTTATCTCAATGTTTTGTACTAGATTAGTTCTAGATAGGGAGATCCACATCAGGATTTTACTCTTACCAATTCTTGTAAACCTGCATTGTTAAATAAAGATTTATGTATGTATACATGGTTTTTAATTTGTCTGTCTATTGTTTGAACTTTGATTAAAGGTCAAACACTTTGTTCTCTTTGTGGAACACTTATGAAACTCGTCTTCCACAATCTTATTACCAAGAGAAGCTGTTGAATACTGGAGACTTCCTGTTCTCTGTCAAGGTACATACATGTACTTATAATGTAATTTTTACATCATATTACATCATTTTGCATGGAGCATCTGCAGGGCTGTCATTAAGTTTTCAAGTCATCTGTAGCCTTGTTCTCCACACCCGTAGCAAATTTGACATGTTGTGGTTGGATTCTATCAAAAACAGGCAATTTCCCCCATAGCATCAGGAGAAACTCAAGCAATTACTCAGCTGTAACGGGTGTTACAGGTTAGGTCCTTAAAGGGCTCAGTCACGGCATTTTGAGTTATTTTGAGCATCAAAAAAATTACCGTTAAATTGAAGGAAACCTGAAAATAACACTTTGTAAAGATAGAAAAACATCAAAGAGATAATTAATAAACCATAAAGGAACAAGGATGCTTTAGGATGGAGAAGATTGACACGGATTGCAATCAACGAATTTGAAAAGTTTAGCTAAACTTTTCAAACCGTTTAAGCGTGACTGAGACCCTTTTATAACAGCCCTGTACATGTACAGTTTGCTGGTTTTCGTATTCTGTTCAATAATGTATTGGACACAAATACTTAATTTAGGTCTTCAAGGATAATTGTATGGAGATGACAGTGCAAAACAGTTCCCTATTGTTGTTCCCTACTTGCAGTTGTGGTTTTTTGTGGGGGTCAAGACTGATACACTGTAGTTTAAAGCTGATTTCCAGTCCGTACTGCGCAGTCTCAGCGCTCTAATGTTTGTGAGTCTCACAAACATTAGAGGCAAATCGATGTTATTCGTTACGAACTTCTTTGAGGCGCATTTAAATTCTTTTTCCAACAGTTTCCTTGAGTTTTACAGCTTTGAAGTTTTTTCATCAAGTGATATCAGAAAGAATGAAGCATAAAGCTTTGCATAGAAAAATGGCAGTTGACATGAAACTTTGTCTACACTTCATGTAAGTAGATCCAAAATGCTACATTTTGTGACGTCTTGCATGAAACAAAACAAAAGTCGTAAACAAACTCTCGAGAGTGCGCAGAACGTACTGGAAATCATCTTTAACATTAGAATCACTATTGAGAATGTGCACATCCACAAAATATCCTTCTCCACCTTTACTTGAGACAGTACAGTTGTAAATTGGAAATTGAGCTTTGAGTAAGCTGGTGTTCAAAGACTGGTTTTTTAGGAAGCTGAAACTAAAGGGGTCATATCCATAATAATGGTACCCAGATATCAATGTTCCAAATGGATCTGTGGGTTGGGTGGTTACATTCAAGCTCGGACATTATTCACAGGGTATACTCTAGAACAGACACAAATTGATAATAATAATAACTTCAAACTTGTCTTTCTCATTCATTTTTCATTTTTTACCAACCTGAAGGAATACAAACTTGCACAGTTCCACTGCTATGGAAGATACCTGACAAATCATGTTCAAAGAAGCCTTACTCTGGGAGAAGCCGGAGAGCTGGACGCAGACACTTTTTACAAGATACATTTACCAAATGGTTTTAATGACATGGTTTCTGCTACAATGGTGGTAGGTGTACAGCCAGATGTATAAAATTGATACTGGCAAATTTTATGCTAAGGAGTAAACCCTGCAATGGACTAGCAATGATCCCATCCAGAGGGAGATGAAATACATGTACATTTAGTGGCTAATTAATGCATAGTTAAATGGTTAGTTAGAACGGCCTTCATAGCGTTTTAGCACTTTGTACCAATATTCTAACTGCAAACAAGTTTTGTCCAATGGCTCCAGTGGCTCATTCTTATGTTTTGCTCTTGACTAACAGTCTAATGGTTTTAGAACTAATTCTACCCAACAGTTTATGAAAGTAATCTGGAGCCATAGAATGGCCAAGAAAAAAATCTAACATCTGACCCGCATGAGTGTTGGCAATTGGTGCCATTCATGCTGTACAAATAACAATGTGATACAGTGACTAATTGGACATTCTGCTGTGAACAGCCTTTGATCATGTTCTTTGTTACATTGTATTACAAAAAGGTTTATAATTAACAATTATTGCATAATGTAGTAGACCGTGTTTAGAGCAGACACCTTGTATTAAGCGGTAAGTGTCCCAAAAGTGTCCTCTCAATACAGGCTTCACTGTAAATCGCTACATAAAACTTAGTTGTCAATGAGACGAGCTTAATTAGCTACATGTAAGAGAAAGGTTCCTTCATTGATCATCTTAAAGGAGATGAGCTGCCTGTCTTTACTAGGTAGCCGTAGGGTGTCAAACTAACATCTACCAATCCTACTCAATAACAAATCTTATTGTCTCATTTCATTTTATTGCTGAACTTTTTAAACTAGATGATCAATAAATAAAAATTTAAAGACCTATACATCCATCTGCAAAAATTATATGGTATAGTAATCACTTATCAGAACAGATACTAAATATGGCTGTACATTTAATTATAAAAGTTTATTTATTAAATTTTCAGACCAAAGTGGTATTAATATAGTGTTTGCTATTATTATGAGCCCCTGCTACCAGTAGAACAGTATCGTCAGGACTTATTCAGTAGTTGAATAATATACTCATGGACATGTATGATATTAAAGTGTAAGAGTCATGCAATGTCATTTTATCACCACTGATACATGTATAACCTGCCCCCTCCCCCCAACTTCTAGTCCCCATCCCCCATCCTTTAAGAAGTGTCTACCACTCTATCTGAAGTTTGTTTTTGTTCTAAATCCTGACTACAGTTGAGGTCAGCCCTTGGTGAAGCTATCTGCTTTTATCATGTTAACACTGCTGAGGACCCTAAACTGCAGGTTAGTAAATATATCAAGTCTAATTTATAAGGTAGTTAACAAGGTGTGTCATTTTTGCTAGTACATGTACATGTACTTGTATTTTGCAAATAAATTATTATTTACTTAATTTTTTAAAATACAGCAAGCACTACACATATTTTATAAGCATTTTCCTTTTTTCCTCACTTGATGTAATTACGCTTTGTAATTTATTAATTAACCACGCTCCTAGCCTCCTATGCAGACGTTCTTAGGCTTGTCACGCGTTCCTCCCACGAACGTCTGCTCAACGGACCGGTCACATCCATTCGTTGACGGTTAGCCAATCATAGCTCTGCCAATCTGTGCAAAGCTGAACTTTGACCGACTTTGACCCAACGCTTCAACACGAGAAATTTTTGCGGCAAAATGTTCAAAATTTTACATACAAGTTCCACCAGAAACTGCAGACGAACATATTATTTTAGACGCACCGGCAACTGATAAGATCCGGTACGGTCTTGCCAGAGCTAAGTCAAACAATGGGATATACAACACGCAAAACAGTCAACTGATTCGCACGTAAACAGCTACATTTTAATTATGTGGTGCCAGAAGGGACAAAAGGAGCAATAAACCTGTTCATCGAACTTGAGAAACACAAGCTCAACCAAATTGATGGAAGAAACATAAGAACCTCACTACAGAAAGGTGTAGCTTTCTCGAAGTAAAGCACGGCGTCTCCGAAGAAAAAACTGGACGTGGGTAAATATGATTTGCGTGATAAGAAGCAGCATACGCTCTACTTACAAATAGTTCTAGTGAAACAACTGGGCCCAGGGCCACAATATGTAATGCAGGTAAGCAACATTTCACGAAAAAATTGTTATTTTCCATATTTTGCCCCTCGAAAGCAAATATCATGCAACATAAATGAGCCTAAACAATGCATAAGCACATGGCAAACAGCCTGACAAACAACAGAGATGTCGACATTAACAGAACAGGATTGGTTCTTTTAAAAGAAAGGCTAACCGCCAGTGAACGGAAGTGGCCTGTCCGTTGAGCAGACGTTCTTTTGGAGGAACGCATGACAAGCCTAAGAACGTCTGCGTGGGAGGTTACTGCGCTCCAAGCTGCGACCATTTTGGTCGCCATGGCGAGTGGAAAAAATATTTGGCAACCAAAATTCTGCTGAAAGTCGCCAATTGGCGACCAACAGATTAAAAGAGAAACTTACTTGAAAAATTGTCAATAATAGGACGAATTAAATCAATAGTGCAAGCGGCAGTGGCGTCACCTGTCTTTCTCTTTTCCCCTCTTGTCGTTCAGAAACTCAACAAGAATGCGTAAATGTGCTGTTCGGCGCATTAGCCCTTTGTGTAATAAGTCATGAAGTGTCCTCCCCTTGGCGTTTTTATTTTTGGTGACGTGTAATTTGTTATGAAGTGTCCTCCCCTTCACGTTTGTTTTTTTTTTTGCGACTGAATTTTTTTATGGTGACCATTTTACAACTACAGGTCACTAAAAAGCAACTTTTGAAAAAGTGAGCTTGGAGCACTGTTAAAGTATATCATAATAATTTTAATTAGTTGTTATATATTAAACAATAGCCTCCATTTGGCACAAAAAGGTGTTGGGATATTTGTCCGTGGACATTATCAGTTCCAATGAGGGAACAATCTTGCAAGAGGGTAGCTCAAGCCTTTAGCTTTGTAGAACAGATAATGTCCAAGGACACATATCCAAGCATTATTGTCACCCCAAATGGAGGCTATTCTGTTTATTATCCTTCAGATCTGTATTGCATTTAGCATGCAGCTTTGAAAATTTGGGAATATTCTTGGATATTCCCCAGTGGCATGTTTAGACGAATCGTGCACAAGCGAAAATATTTGATGGATTATAAAGAGGGATTGATTTTAACAAACTTTACTCAGTAAATAAATTAATAC
>JAHPZR010039585.1:10000-28215 GCA_019787425.1 Platygyra sinensis | reverse complement strand
TATCAGACGATATCCGCGCGATTTCGCAGGATAATGATAAATATACCCCAATTTTCAAACACTGCGCGCGTTGCGTAAAAGATTTGAAGGATAATAAACACGATAGTCTCCATTTGGGCGAAAATATGCTCGGATATTTGTCCTTGGACATTATCTGTTCCTCGAAGCTCACAGTTTTCCTCGAGCTACGCTCTCGGAAAACTGTTCGCTTCTCGGAACAGATATATGTCCGCGGACAAATATCCTAGCATATTTTCGCACCAATTGGAGACTATTGTTTATATAAAAAGCAATTCACAATGCATTAACGATCATTACAGTTTAATAAATGATAATCACTGTTTATCAACTATCTTGGAAATCTCAGTCATAGAATATTCAGCGGCAATAAGACGAAAATATACCGAACAGTTAATTGGTGTCACAGAGGTCGGGGGACGTACAGGCGGTCATCGCTTCAAACGAAAAGACGAAACATACAACGTGTCCTTTGCTTTATGGCGGCCATCTTGAATTTGAAACAGGTGGTCATGTGATGTGAGGAAAATTAATGCGACGTTTCTTCTTATTAAAAGAGTCTTACCGGGGACAGAATTTTCTTGCTTTTTTTAGCGAATCTTGATTAGCTTTCTTTATAAATGATACTTTTGACTCTCTTTGGGCTACTTTTAAGCAACTTTTTAGAGAAATTGTGGGCAACTTATGGAAAGCCCTATCATCGACAAAAGATAACAAATCCTTCACTCGGGTTTGTGACAATATCGTTAATTAGAAAACAGTCCTTAGAAACCACGCGCGCTGATTGGTTAAAATCGTTTTTATTATAACTCGATGGAGACACAGAACTAGCGCGCGCTGTTGACGTAGTGATGGCGCGAGCAAAGAGAATTTACATTTTGATAATCAAAGTTAACAAGTTGTTTTCCTTTTTCTCGTCGTGGTGTTTTCTAAAAGAAATAGAAAACATGTACTCCGTGTTTTCTATCGAGTTATACAAACACTCGTGAAAGTTTGGGAGAACTCGAAAAAGCTGTGGAAACACTCGCCTGCGGCTCGTGTTCCCACAGCATTTCTCGTTCTCCCAAACTTCCACTCGTGTTTGTATAACTCGATAGAAACACGGTACATGTTTTTCTATTTCTTAACTATTATATAGGTACCAATAAAAGTAAAAGTCCTGAGTATCATACTCATCACAAGTTTGATTTACTAGAGCTAAAGTAATGTAGATATAAAATGAGGGGCGAACAGTACGGGTAGGGAAAGGGTATCTCTGTCCATCCCAGTGAACCTACGAAGATCTTATTATAACATAAACACGGTTAGATATGGACAACTTGATATATTTGCTCTACCAGGGCAACCATCGAAAACAGTTTTCTCAAAACCCAAAATTTATTCCTTCTCGGAGACTAAGAAGGAAAAAGAAGGATAATTACTGATAGGCCTTTATTTGCCAGACACTGAGATGGCGACCAACGGTTAAGCTGCTACCAATCTGCTGACCCGCAACCATCGCTTGACCTTCAACCATGTGCTGGCGTACAACCATTGGTTGTACCATCTGCTGACCTGCCACGACCGGCTGACCTGCAACCATCACCTGACCTGCAACCATCGGCTGGGTTGCAAAATAGGGCGTTTGCAGTTGGATTTGTCCGGTTCCAAATTGGCAATATGCATTACATTCCCTGAAAAACAAGAAATAAAAACTTATGTTTTCACAGCTTGAAAAAAAGGCGCGCATATTATTGTTTTTTTTAATTAATCGTAGCAACCCCAAGACCGAATTCCAGCGAAGATCGCCCTCGATGCAACTGAAAGTCTTTTTTTCCAAATCAGGTTATTTTATTTCACTTCTCGCATACTACCAGCGAATCATGCATTTCTATCTCATTACTTATAACAAGAAATTGAAAAAGAAAGCAACTGAATTGTTGCGTTTCATTAGCCTGAATTTCAGCCGTCTCCTCCTCTCGCTAAGTCTCGGGAGAGAGACGTCTGAAAGCACTGGGCGATAATGCTGTCCGGTGACGTCACGAGTGAAATGTGGTAATTTATGAAATTTCACACGCGACTTTCAGCGCAAAAACAAGTCTAGACAAAACCGTTAAGTTTTGGTGACGTCAATCATCTCCGCCTCCTTATCGACCGTATGCAAATTTTAAAAAAAAATTAAAAGGCTTAAACTTTGCAGCGGTCCACTCGTAAAAATTATCATTTTACTTTCAGTATGCTCGGTTAGCTCACTATAAATACACTGGAATTAAATATTCCTTGAAATTTGTAACTGAAGACGGGCGGATTGGGTTTCTCAACGGCCATTCGCATGCATGAATGACCCCGAGAGAAAGCAAATCTACAACGCGGCGAACTAAATTATTTCTGTACGTATTCGTGGGGCTACCGACTGAACAAAACTTCTAATGAAACTTATAATTTTGTGGTAATAGGGTATCAGTTTTATAGGTTTCAGTATATGTTCAGCCCGTAGCCCCAAGAAAATACGTGCAGAATAATTTGTTTGCTCGCGTGCAGATTTGCTTGCTCCCGGGGTCATTCATGCATGAGAATGGCCGTTGAAAAACCCAACAAACGTCTTCATTTATGGATTTCAAGGAGTGTTTAATGCCATTGTATTTAGTGTGCTAGCCGTACATATCAAAAGTAAAATGACAATTTTTACGAGTGAACTGCTGCAAGTTTTCAGACTTTTTTTCAGGTAAATTTTGCATACGACTATACTTTCGTTTGGAAAATGGCTGTGCTGCTTTGAAAGTTCAATCGCTACTGACGAGTGGAGCCATATGATGACTATGATATATTACGGACTTCCCATATCCCGTAGGCAAGTTTACGAATACATCGCTTCCTCTAAGAAATTCTGCAACTGCCTTTTCCTGTTGCGGATTGAGGTTTTGAACCCCAAATGTCGAGCATACACCAGAAACGGCTTTAACTCTTGTGTCGTTAGCTCGCGATTTTCTTCTGCCATCTTCAGTGAACGCACGAAGTTTGGCAATAAAATTATTCAAATTATTCGCGTTGGGCAAATAAATTAACACGGCAACCAATCAGAACCACTACCAGGTTTTCGGGTAGTGACGTCACCGGACAGCATTATCGCCCAGTGCCTTCAGACGTCTCTCTCCCGAGACTTAGCGAGAGGAGGAGACGGCTGAAATTCAGGCTAGCGTTTCATTTGATTGGAACTAAATTTATTAAACAGGAATATTGACAAGGGCAAACAGGTTGCAATTCCCGATATAACAATAACAATAACAATAACGACAACAACACTAGCAATGACACTAACACTAGCACTAACACATAATCATAAACCATAATCATAACCATAACCATAAACAATGACAATAACAATCACAATGACAGTAACAATCATGACAACAAGAACAACAACAGTAACGATAACAATAACATAACCGTAATCATATTACAAATTTGCCAAAAGGTAAACGTGCATATCATTTGTTACATTCTAGTCACCTACACACTCAATTAAAATCTACCCCGCCTAAAAATTAGACCAGTCAAACTACAAATGGATGATGTATACTACACGATGGTCCGTGGGTAGAGCTTTTCCTCACGGAAGGTTCCTAATTTTAATTTTGGCTCACAGAAGAAAAGTTTATATTTTCAATGAAGCAAGACATTAGAACATCTTAATTGGAGGAAAATTTTTTGTATATTTTTACCACTGCAAGTTTTTGACTTTTCTTGAAAGTATGCTGACGTAAATGACACCTATTTTTATAACAACATGAAAAATTTGAAAAGCAGATTCAAAACGGTACAGGCATTTTTGTCATAGAAAAGTTATACTTACAGTGAAAACCCCATCAGAATTGGATAAAACGGTACGAGAGTTACAGGTAATTAAAGAAATTCAAATTTTCTGCCCGGCACATGACCATATAGGTCAAATTAAGAGGTTTAAACACGAAAACAATTAATGAATTTGCAACGGAGAAAAGACAAATCTGCATAAAATCAAAATTGTAGTCATTTGATTTTGGATATGTGATGCTATGACGCATATACTCGTCATGAATACGTTCGTGACGAAATACCCGTCATAGCACCACATACGCGAAATTAAAAAAACTACAATTTTGATTTTACGTAGATTTGTCTTTTCTCCGTTGCGAATGCATTCATTGTTTTTGCGATTAAAACCCCTTAATTTTGACTATATATGATCATGTGGCGGGAAATTTTGAATTTCTTTAATTACCTGTAACTTTGCCCCTTTTTATTCTGTTGAGATGGGGTTTTCACCAAAAATCATAGAATTCTATGCAGAAAACTGTTATCAAATTTTTAATTACTTCTTTCCTGAGTTTTCGTTTGGATGCTAAATTTAGACATCATATATGACGCCACAATAGCAGTCACATGGGATGAAATAAACACCTATAATAGGTAGTTTACCAACCTATTTGCCTGCCAAGTTTCATTACATTCGATGCATTCTACTTCTGTCTACGGCCAATAACTCTTAATTTTGGAGGGAACGGAAGAAAAAGCCCTAGCAACGGACCACCGAGCTAGGTTTCTCGGTAGACCTCATTCTCGTCCCCAGAGGCCACGCTCCTTTTGGTCAGCGACCTCTGGCCGGGTCCAACGACACTCCAGTTTTGAATGGCTTTGTAAACCAGAACCAATCAGATTTGTCAGACTTGATTCATGCGCAGAGTGACGGAGAGTCCGTGGATCGCGACTTCTGGTGTTGGACCTGGCCAGAGGTCGCGATTCGCGATTGGTGCTGACCAAAAGGAGCGCGGCCTCTGGGGACGAGAATGGGTAGACCATCAACCCCTAGGTCATACTTGTAAATAGCCAACTGAACTGCCTCCCGCCAGTTGAGATTTTTAAGCCTGTTATGTTCAGTTAAGTAGTATGCCTGAGACCTAAGTAGGTGTAGATATGCATATTGTTTGAACATTTTGAACATTTTCTAAGACAACATTGAAAAAGTAGAAAAATTGAAACTTTAGGAAGTCAATAACTCCAGGTGGACTTTTTAGCATATAAGCACTATGGCATTACGATATTTGAACAGCCGCCATCTTTGATCAGCCATCTTCGATTTCTTGATTTGTAATAATTATTTGTTTGCTTATTTTTATTTATCTAAAAAAAAACGGATTGTACAACAATTAAAAGTGGCTTTTCAATCTATTGGTAACGGCAGCTTTGAGTACCTGTTTCCCTTGAGGAGGCTCATTGAGAGTTTCTCAAAAACGTCAAATTGTACATGAATTAAAAGCAGCCCTTGCTCTATCGGTAACTACGTGTACCTGATTCGCTTGAGGAGGGTCATAGCCTGTGTCACCGCAGCTCTTAGCGAAAGCAAAGGCGAGGATCATCTCAATAATGGAAAATAGAATAGCTAAGGAGGATATGGCCAAACATAGTCTTTTCCTGATCGGTGAACTCGAATTTTGTGTCCTTTTCAATAATGTAAGAATGATACATCGTCTTCTGATTTAACATTATGCCAATACCCCATTGATAGTGGTGCATTGTTGCTGCTGACATCGCAACACAAGCCACGCTGAATGACTTGAGAGCGTAAATCTGAAACACAGCAAGAGAAGAGAACGAGTCAGAGTGAATGAGTACATGTTTGTGCCATATCGTGCCGTGCCGTGCTATGCGTATATCTCGAAATATCGGAATTATATCGAGTTTAAGGTGGCTCAAAACAGTTTCTAGCACATTCAAAGACTTAGATTTTGATGTGTCATTATAACCACTCTTTACCAATTGATGCTACAATCATGGTATCAAAAAACTGCCCAATTACTGGTGAACACGTTGGTATTATTTTCGTGACAAAAATTGGTTACCATAGCAACACTATGGCCTGCTATAAAGACACCCTTAATTTCAGCTTTAAGCGCTTATATTAAAAAAACGGCACGGTGAAATTTTTTCTTATTACAGAATTTTGATAAGCAGGATGAGATGCAACTTCTGGCAAAGTTTAAAAAAATTCTGTACATGCGTTTCAGAGCCACCTTAAATTTTCAAAAATTTAAGGTGGCTCTGAAATGCATGTACAGAATTTTTTCAAACTTTGCCAAAAGTCGCATCTTATCTTGCTTATCAAAATTCTATTATAAGAAACAAATTCACCATGCCGTTTTTGGAATATAAGCGCTTAAAGCTAAAATTAAGGTGTTTTTAGCAGGCCATAGTGTTGCTATGGTAACCTATTGTGTCACGAAAATAATACCAACGTGTTCACCAATGGTTGGGCAGTTTTTTTTACACCATGATTGTAGCATCAACTGATAAAGAGTGGTAATGATGACCCATCAACATCTACGTCTTGGAAAGTACTGGAAACTGTTTTGAGCCACCTTAAGATGCTATCTATCTATACTATAGTTAAATTTACCCATACATCTCATGTAGGATTTTAGCGTGGGGCAGTGTATACAAGACACATAATGAAAATCCAAGTAAAACAAAACCATATAGTGCGATTAATATTTTATGCTAGAATGTATTGTAGACAAACAGTGAGTGCCAGACTCTTGATAAATTCACTAGACATTTAGGCTATAGTTAACATTTATCGTCTGGAAGTATTGAAATTCTCACATTCATGGCATATGGCCTTCTCCCTGAAGTATTTAACGGTATGTTTCAATATGCTAAAAATATTTATAGATACAACACGAGATATACAGCCAAACGGAATTTTTAAAAGTATAGAGTTAAAACTAATGCAGGAAAGCAATCAGTCTCTTTCATGGTAATCGATATCTGGAAAGACCTTCCATTTTCTTTAAAAGACTTAGTGTGTTTCCATTTCCGAAATATATAAAACGGTACCTCCAGTCAAAACAAAAACTAAACTAATTTTTCACTATGCTAGGTTGTAAATTCGTTAGTCATTATTTATTGTCGTAATTGTTTACTCCTTTATTTATTGTTGTAATTTCTGTTGTAATTTCTGCTTTTTATCCATAACTTAAATTGTACGGCAATAGATATCTAAATCGTATTAAGAGTGTAAAAATTAAATGCTAACATCTATATGAGCTAAATAAATATTATTATAATTGTTCATTCAAAATATTTACGTTTCTGATTGGTTAAAACCACACGCATAATTCACCATAACCAGCTGCTGTTGACCAAATATTGAACCCATGACGTCAAAAGTGCAGCCCGCTGCAAATTATTGAACCCATGACGTCAAAAGAACAGCCCGCTGCAGATTATTGAACCGTTTACCGAGAAAACCTGGGGACAAGGTTGTGTTAGATTTGGTGAGCGGAGAAAACAAAGGGCGAAATGGCAAAACTCCTATTATTATTATTATCATTATCATTATCATTATCATTATCATTATCATTATCATTATCATTATCATTATCATTATCATTATCATTATCATTATCATTATCATTATCATTACCATTACCATTATCATTATCATTATCATTATCATTATCATTATCAGAGTTCCATCATGGTGCCAGGAGAAAGATCTACGGAGGAGCTAAAGAGGCATCAAAGAGAAAATGGATAGTATTGACTCAAGCCTTTCCCCAGACCTGCTGCGACTGGTTAATCAATCGAGGGACAAGGGCGCAAGTTCCTGGCTGAATGCGATGCCTCCCGCAGACCAGGGTTTAGCCCTGAACAAGCAAGAGTTCAGGGACTCGCTACGCTTGCGTTATGATTTGCCCTTAGTCGATCTACCAAGTCATTGCATATGTGGGGTTAAATTCACCGTTGGTCACGCCCTCTCTTGTAAAAAAAGGGGAGGGGGTTGTAGCGCGGAGACATGACGGTGTACGGAACTTGTTAACGACATTCATCGACAAGATCTGCAATAATGTCGAAATCGAACCACGCCTTCAACCCCTGGACATCGAGCGAGTTCATTTGAGGAGCGCTGTTACAAGTTCTGAGGCAAGGTTGGACATCAAAGCGGGAGGGTTCTGGGCAAGAGGAGTTACGGCATTTTTTGGTGTTAGAGTTACGCACGTCAACTCCAAATGTTACCAGAGCAAGCCAACATCGGAAGTGTTCAAGGAGCAAGAAGAAGAGAAGAAGCGCAAGTACCAGCAGCGGGTGTTAGATGTAGAAATGGGTTCGTTTACGCCTTCAGTGTTTGGAACCAATGGTGGAATGGGAAACGAGTGTCAGCGGTTCTTAAAGCATCTCGCAGACAAGATAGCCCAGAAAGATACCGAGCCTTATCATATTGTAATCACTTGGCTTAGGACACAGATTTCGTTTGAACTCTTAAGATCGGTACATGCATGCGTTAGAGGCTCGCGAACACCGTTTCGTAGCAAGATAGAGCAATCATTAGACTGTAAAATAAATGTAGCTAGGGCGGATATCTGAAATACGCGGTCTATATGCTTTTATACCTAGGGCGTTTTTATGGACACTGGTTTAGCCGTCATTAGTGTAATTCGATTGTATGTTTTTTAATATCTCTCCATCATGGAATTCGTAATTTTATACAATTTTGAACTTATATTATCAATTATATCTAATTTCTATTTCTATTATTTAAGGTAAGTTATTTTTGCTTTTAGTATTACTACCTTTTTTATGATTATGATTAAGATGATGATGGTGATGATGATGATGATTATTATTATTATTAGTATTAGTATTATTATTATCATTATTATTACACAGTGCAGTGCAGTGCGATGTATTGCCATTGCTTGTCTTATCAAGAAAGCTGGAAAAACTTCACTCATTGACAGCTGTATAGAACTATCTTACCAAAGTCGGGGAGCGTCTTGACATACTGTTCAAAACCAGGCCCATGATGCCAACTGGTAACACCTTTGTTAAAAGAAAACAGAACTATCAGACCTTCTCATAATCATTAACACTATTTACTGAAAACTGATACAGGTCCACTTATAATTAACAAATTGACGTCATGATGTGAAGTATATATGAAATAATTCACATTTGAACTGCGGTTATAGATGAAAGTGAAGAATGATCATCGCAGTTAAGTTTCCAATTTAATTAAGCAATTGGAAAGAAGGAGCCTGAATTCTGGGCTTCAACGGGATTCGGACCCGTGACTTCCGCGATACCGGTGCGATGCTATACCAACTGAGCTATGAAAAACATTTTTTTTATTTTTGAGCATAATAGTGAGCCAAACAAATCAAATATTCTGCCAGAATAGTAGTGACAAAAACTGACTTTATGGCGTTCAATGTCCGCCAAAATTCAACTTTTGAAATTCGCTTGTATTTTTGGCATTCGATGTTGTAGTTTTACAATTTGTACCTACATCTGCAATTGAGCATTCAAGTTTCCAATTTCTCTACAGTGGAACCCCGCTCTACGGACACCCGCTTTATACGGATATTTTTGTTTGTCCCGACAAAAAGCTCGTGTATTTTCTCTAAAATTAACCCGCTTTATATACGGACACCCAGGAGGGAGGGGGTGTCTCCAGGCAAACAGTGGTCTTAGTCATAACTACCAGTGTGACGTCACGGCATACATCGGTGATTTTCGATATGGCGGCCAAATTTTTTGGTTCGTTAACTGAAAGAAATGTGAAAATTTCTAACTTTTTGAGGATTCGATTACTTTGTTCAATGTTACCCAAGATTCAAAATATATGAAAGACTTCTTTGCAGTAATATGCGGTAGGATAAGTTATTCGAAAGCCTCATATTTGGAGTAGAAACATACTAGCAAGTGCCTGAGACGTCGACAAAGTTTAATGGATTGACAACGTTTTTCCGGAGCCCACGCAGAAATGCGGAGATGTCCTGATCCCAGAATAGGAGGTTTGGTATATGGTATATTAAGTTTGCTCTGTGCTGAAAATTAAGCCTTCAGTACCTATGGTTCGTCTCAACAATCCCTTCAAAGTTAACGGAATGGCATTTGGAGAGCGACTTCAGAATACCCGGCCACGAATTGCGTGACGTAGTCCCGCAGTGTTGTATAGCGATATTCACTGTTTACAAACAAGTCTTTTGATATTTAAATTTTGCCAACCACAGAACAAAAGAATCCTTTGTTTCGAGGGCCAATAAACCTCTGGTTGGTACATCAATGACAATAGGAGACGTAACGATGAGTATCGCCATTTTATGGGTTGACGAGTAAAGTAAGACGAATAAAACTATTGCTCCCGCAGTCCCGCAGTGGATAAAATGAATATTAAAACTCCGGGTTTCGGCTCATGGATTATAGAACGAAGTCTTTTTATGTGTAAAGCGCTTGTTTCGGCTGATGGATTTTAGAACGAGGTATATTCATGAGTAGCACGCTTGTGTCGTGCATACATTAAGTTTTTCTCTTTTGTTTCCATATGCAAATATTTATTGACTGCGGGACTTCGGGAGCAGGCATTTAATGTTACGCAATCGTGGCCGTGTTTTCTAGGGGTTAGCCCTTCTGGAGCACACAGGCAGTCATGTACCCCACAAAATTTAAAAACACAAGCATTCAACCAGCTAATAGCTGGTAAACATAGACACTCTTGACCTTTCACCAATCGAACAAAGTTTAATGCGCGAGAAATCAAACCGACATGTACGCCCTCGAACTCAAAAAGGATTGTTGAGCAAAATGGCTCATCACATTGAGAAAAACTAACGATGGCTGGAAAGTTATATCAAAGAGGAACAAAACCTTCTATTATGGGGTTCTGCTGTTGAAAACTTGAAGAGAAAACCGCGGGCGTTTTGGGTGGCCTTTACTTGACCGTAAGTCAAGATGGCGGTAACCCCACTTGACCCGATTTTTTTTTCAATAAAATTTGGAACTAAAAACGCACACAAAACAACAAACAGTTTTACTCACTGGCAATATCCACTACAAAGCTGAATAGTGAATAATAGCGCAATAATAGCTTGTGTTATTCTCTTTTTATTTGAATTCAATGGAGTCCCGACGCCAAATCTGGGCAAGCCGAGCGAAGCTTTGACTTGTTGCTATGTGACGTCACACTGGCAGTGATGAGTCGGTCTCTGACAGATCGCGAAAACAATAGAGTCACCCCCTCCCTCCTGCGGACACCGGGTAATACGGACAACGCACACTTTTCCGTGTCCCGAGTCACAAACTGTCATATATTGTCAACCCCGCTTTACGGACACTGGTTATCTGTACACTGTCTATTTTCATTGTAACAATTATGTGATAACTGTAAACATTGTACCCTGTTCAAATAATGACAGATTTTTACGTGTGCTAAAAAAACAGCAATGAAGTAAAGTCACAGATCCACTGTCGTGCCTGTTTCAATAACAATACTCTAAACTAGTGTAGCCAGAGCTATGAAAGTGCTGCGGAAATTTGGATGAAGTTTGCAAATATGGAAAAGGGTTTTCGGGAATATCTCCGGGCGCTGGTTCACCATCAAAGGACTGTATCTTTCGTTTGATGCGTTGATTTCTCTTCTAATCTCTATGCAATGTTTCACTCTCAATGTCTATTCCTGTCTGAATTCAAATAAAAAGAGAATAACACAAGCTATTATTGCGCTATTATTCACTATTCAGCTTTGTAGTGGATATTGCCAGTGAGTAAAACTGTTTGTTGTTTTGTGTGCGTTTTTAGTTCCAAATTTTATTGAAAAAAAATCGGGTCAAGTGGGGTTACCGCCATCTTGACTTACGGTCAAGTAAAGGCCACCCAAAACGCCCGCGGTTTTCTCTTCAAGTTTTCAACAGCAGAACCCCATAATAGAAGGTTTTGTTCCTCTTTGATATAACTTTCCAGCCATCGTTAGTTTTTCTCAATGTGATGAGCCATTTTGCTCAACAATCCTTTTTGAGTTCGAGGGCGTACATGTCGGTTTGATTTCTCGCGCATTAAACTTTGTTCGATTGGTGAAAGGTCAAGAGTGTCTATGTTTACCAGCTATTAGCTGGTTGAATGCTTGTGTTTTTAAATTTTGTGGGGTACATGACTGCCTGTGTGCTCCAGAAGGGCTAACCCCTAGAAAACACGGCCACGATTGCGTAACATTAAATGCCTGCTCCCGAAGTCCCGCAGTCAATAAATATTTGCATATGGAAACAAAAGAGAAAAACTTAATGTATGCACGACACAAGCGTGCTACTCATGAATATACCTCGTTCTAAAATCCATCAGCCGAAACAAGCGCTTTACACATAAAAAGACTTCGTTCTATAATCCATGAGCCGAAACCCGGAGTTTTAATATTCATTTTATCCACTGCGGGACTGCGGGAGCAATAGTTTTATTCGTCTTACTTTACTCGTCAACCCATAAAATGGCGATACTCATCGTTACGTCTCCTATTGTCATTGATGTACCAACCAGAGGTTTATTGGCCCTCGAAACAAAGGATTCTTTTGTTCTGTGGTTGGCAAAATTTAAATATCAAAAGACTTGTTTGTAAACAGTGAATATCGCTATACAACACTGCGGGACTACGTCACGCAATTCGTGGCCGGGTATTCTGAAGTCGCTCTCCAAATGCCATTCCGTTAACTTTGAAGGGATTGTTGAGACGAACCATAGGTACTGAAGGCTTAATTTTCAGCACAGAGCAAACTTAATATACCATATACCAAACCTCCTATTCTGGGATCAGGACATCTCCGCATTTCTGCGTGGGCTCCGGAAAAACGTTGTCAATCCATTAAACTTTGTCGACGTCTCAGGCACTTGCTAGTATGTTTCTACTCCAAATATGAGGCTTTCGAATAACTTATCCTACCGCATATTACTGCAAAGAAGTCTTTCATATATTTTGAATCTTGGGTAACATTGAACAAAGTAATCGAATCCTCAAAAAGTTAGAAATTTTCACATTTCTTTCAGTTAACGAACCAAAAAATTTGGCCGCCATATCGAAAATCACCGATGTATGCCGTGACGTCACACTGGTAGTTATGACTAAGACCACTGTTTGCCTGGAGACACCCCCTCCCTCCTGGGTGTCCGTATATAAAGCGGGTTAATTTTAGAGAAAATACACGAGCTTTTTGTCGGGACAAACAAAAATATCCGTATAAAGCGGGTGTCCGTAGAGCGGGGTTCCACTGTAGAGAAATTGGAAACTTGAATGCTCAATTGCAGATGTAGGTACAAATTGTAAAACTACAACATCGAATGCCAAAAATACAAGCGAATTTCAAAAGTTGAATTTTGGCGGACATTGAACGCCATAAAGTCAGTTTTTGTCACTACTATTCTGGCAGAATATTTGATTTGTTTGGCTCACTATTATGCTCAAAAATAAAAAAAATGTTTTTCATAGCTCAGTTGGTATAGCATCGCACCGGTATCGCGGAAGTCACGGGTCCGAATCCCGTTGAAGCCCAGAATTCAGGCTCCTTCTTTCCAATTGCTTAATTAAATTGGAAACTTAACTGCGATGATCATTCTTCACTTTCATCTATAACCGCAGTTCAAATGTGAATTATTTCATATATACTTCACATCATGACGTCAATTTGTTAATTATAAGTGGACCTGTATCAGTTTTCAGTAAATAGTGTTAATGATTATGAGAAGGTCTGATAGTTCTGTTTTCTTTTAACAAAGGTGTTACCAGTTGGCATCATGGGCCTGGTTTTGAACAGTATGTCAAGACGCTCCCCGACTTTGGTAAGATAGTTCTATACAGCTGTCAATGAGTGAAGTTTTTCCAGCTTTCTTGATAAGACAAGCAATGGCAATACATCGCACTGCACTGCACTGTGTAATAATAATGATAATAATAATACTAATACTAATAATAATAATAATCATCATCATCATCACCATCATCATCTTAATCATAATCATAAAAAAGGTAGTAATACTAAAAGCAAAAATAACTTACCTTAAATAATAGAAATAGAAATTAGATATAATTGATAATATAAGTTCAAAATTGTATAAAATTACGAATTCCATGATGGAGAGATATTAAAAAACATACAATCGAATTACACTAATGACGGCTAAACCAGTGTCCATAAAAACGCCCTAGGTATAAAAGCATATAGACCGCGTATTTCAGATATCCGCCCTAGCTACATTTATTTTACAGTCTAATGATTGCTCTATCTTGCTACGAAACGGTGTTCGCGAGCCTCTAACGCATGCATGTACCGATCTTAAGAGTTCAAACGAAATCTGTGTCCTAAGCCAAGTGATTACAATATGATAAGGCTCGGTATCTTTCTGGGCTATCTTGTCTGCGAGATGCTTTAAGAACCGCTGACACTCGTTTCCCATTCCACCATTGGTTCCAAACACTGAAGGCGTAAACGAACCCATTTCTACATCTAACACCCGCTGCTGGTACTTGCGCTTCTTCTCTTCTTCTTGCTCCTTGAACACTTCCGATGTTGGCTTGCTCTGGTAACATTTGGAGTTGACGTGCGTAACTCTAACACCAAAAAATGCCGTAACTCCTCTTGCCCAGAACCCTCCCGCTTTGATGTCCAACCTTGCCTCAGAACTTGTAACAGCGCTCCTCAAATGAACTCGCTCGATGTCCAGGGGTTGAAGGCGTGGTTCGATTTCGACATTATTGCAGATCTTGTCGATGAATGTCGTTAACAAGTTCCGTACACCGTCATGTCTCCGCGCTACAACCCCCTCCCCTTTTTTTACAAGAGAGGGCGTGACCAACGGTGAATTTAACCCCACATATGCAATGACTTGGTAGATCGACTAAGGGCAAATCATAACGCAAGCGTAGCGAGTCCCTGAACTCTTGCTTGTTCAGGGCTAAACCCTGGTCTGCGGGAGGCATCGCATTCAGCCAGGAACTTGCGCCCTTGTCCCTCGATTGATTAACCAGTCGCAGCAGGTCTGGGGAAAGGCTTGAGTCAATACTATCCATTTTCTCTTTGATGCCTCTTTAGCTCCTCCGTAGATCTTTCTCCTGGCACCATGATGGAACTCTGATAATGATAATGATAATGATAATGATAATGATAATGGTAATGGTAATGATAATGATAATGATAATGATAATGATAATGATAATGATAATGATAATGATAATGATAATGATAATGATAATGATAATGATAATGATAATGATAATAATAATAATAGGAGTTTTGCCATTTCGCCCTTTGTTTTCTCCGCTCACCAAATCTAACACAACCTTGTCCCCAGGTTTTCTCGGTAAACGGTTCAATAATCTGCAGCGGGCTGTTCTTTTGACGTCATGGGTTCAATAATTTGCAGCGGGCTGCACTTTTGACGTCATGGGTTCAATATTTGGTCAACAGCAGCTGGTTATGGTGAATTATGCGTGTGGTTTTAACCAATCAGAAACGTAAATATTTTGAATGAACAATTATAATAATATTTATTTAGCTCATATAGATGTTAGCATTTAATTTTTACACTCTTAATACGATTTAGATATCTATTGCCGTACAATTTAAGTTATGGATAAAAAGCAGAAATTACAACAGAAATTACAACAATAAATAAAGGAGTAAACAATTACGACAATAAATAATGACTAACGAATTTACAACCTAGCATAGTGAAAAATTAGTTTAGTTTTTGTTTTGACTGGAGGTACCGTTTTATATATTTCGGAAATGGAAACACACTAAGTCTTTTAAAGAAAATGGAAGGTCTTTCCAGATATCGATTACCATGAAAGAGACTGATTGCTTTCCTGCATTAGTTTTAACTCTATACTTTTAAAAATTCCGTTTGGCTGTATATCTCGTGTTGTATCTATAAATATTTTTAGCATATTGAAACATACCGTTAAATACTTCAGGGAGAAGGCCATATGCCATGAATGTGAGAATTTCAATACTTCCAGACGATAAATGTTAACTATAGCCTAAATGTCTAGTGAATTTATCAAGAGTCTGGCACTCACTGTTTGTCTACAATACATTCTAGCATAAAATATTAATCGCACTATATGGTTTTGTTTTACTTGGATTTTCATTATGTGTCTTGTATACACTGCCCCACGCTAAAATCCTACATGAGATGTATGGGTAAATTTAACTATAGTATAGATAGATAGCATCTTAAGGTGGCTCAAAACAGTTTCCAGTACTTTCCAAGACGTAGATGTTGATGGGTCATCATTACCACTCTTTATCAGTTGATGCTACAATCATGGTGTAAAAAAAACTGCCCAACCATTGGTGAACACGTTGGTATTATTTTCGTGACACAATAGGTTACCATAGCAACACTATGGCCTGCTAAAAACACCTTAATTTTAGCTTTAAGCGCTTATATTCCAAAAACGGCATGGTGAATTTGTTTCTTATAATAGAATTTTGATAAGCAAGATAAGATGCGACTTTTGGCAAAGTTTGAAAAAATTCTGTACATGCATTTCAGAGCCACCTTAAATTTTTGAAAATTTAAGGTGGCTCTGAAACGCATGTACAGAATTTTTTTAAACTTTGCCAGAAGTTGCATCTCATCCTGCTTATCAAAATTCTGTAATAAGAAAAAATTTCACCGTGCCGTTTTTTTAATATAAGCGCTTAAAGCTGAAATTAAGGGTGTCTTTATAGCAGGCCATAGTGTTGCTATGGTAACCAATTTTTGTCACGAAAATAATACCAACGTGTTCACCAGTAATTGGGCAGTTTTTTGATACCATGATTGTAGCATCAATTGGTAAAGAGTGGTTATAATGACACATCAAAATCTAAGTCTTTGAATGTGCTAGAAACTGTTTTGAGCCACCTTAAACTCGATATAATTCCGATATTTCGAGATATACGCATAGCACGGCACGGCACGATATGGCACAAACATGTACTCATTCACTCTGACTCGTTCTCTTCTCTTGCTGTGTTTCAGATTTACGCTCTCAAGTCATTCAGCGTGGCTTGTGTTGCGATGTCAGCAGCAACAATGCACCACTATCAATGGGGTATTGGCATAATGTTAAATCAGAAGACGATGTATCATTCTTACATTATTGAAAAGGACACAAAATTCGAGTTCACCGATCAGGAAAAGACTATGTTTGGCCATATCCTCCTTAGCTATTCTATTTTCCATTATTGAGATGATCCTCGCCTTTGCTTTCGCTAAGAGCTGCGGTGACACAGGCTATGACCCTCCTCAATGCGAATCAGGTACACGTAGTTACCGATAGAGGCAAGGGCTGCTTTTAATTCATGTACAATTTGACGTTTTTGAGAAACTCTCAATGAGCCTCCTCAAGGGAAACAGGTACTCAAAGCTGCCGTTACCAATAGATTGAAAAGCCACTTTTAATTGTTGTACAATCCGTGTTTTTTTAGATAAATAAAACATAAGCAAACAAATAATTATTACAAATCAAGAAATCGGAAGATGGCTGATCAAAGATGGCGGCTGTTCAAATATCGTAATGCCATAGTGCTTATATGCTAAAAAGTCCACCTGGAGTTATTGACTTCCTAAAGTTTCAATTTTTCTACTTTTTCAATGTTGTCTTAGAAAATGTTCAAAATGTTCAAACAATATGCATATCTACACCTACTTAGGTCTCAGGCATACTACTTAACTGAACATAACAGGCTTAAAAATCTCAACTGGCGGGAGGCAGTTCAGTTGGCTATTTACAAGTATGACCTAGGGGTTGATGGTCTACCCATTCTCGTCCCCAGAGGCCGCGCTCCTTTTGGTCAGCACCAATCGCGAATCGCGACCTCTGGCCAGGTCCAACACCAGAAGTCCGCGATCCACGGACTCTCCGTCACTCTGCGCATGAATCAAGTCTGACAATCTGATTGGTTCTGGTTTACAAAGCCATTCAAAACTGGAGTGTCGTTGGACCCGGCCAGAGGTCGCTGACCAAAAGGAGCGTGGCCTCTGGGGACGAGAATGAGGTCTACCGAGAAACCTAGCTCGGTGGTCCGTTGCTAGGGCTTTTTCTTCCGTTCCCTCCAAAATTAAGAGTTATTGGCCGTAGACAGAAGTAGAATGCATCGAATGTAATGAAACTTGGCAGGCAAATAGGTTGGTAAACTACCTATTATAGGTGTTTATTTCATCCCATGTGACTGCTATTGTGGCGTCATATATGATGTCTAAATTTAGCATCCAAACGAAAACTCAGGAAAGAAGTAATTAAAAATTTGATAACAGTTTTCTGCATAGAATTCTATGATTTTTGGTGAAAACCCCATCTCAACAGAATAAAAAGGGGCAAAGTTACAGGTAATTAAGAAATTCAAATTTCCCGCCACATGATCATATAT
>JAHPZR010039585.1:0-2500 GCA_019787425.1 Platygyra sinensis | reverse complement strand
GCTAATTCTAGCTGATTTAATGACATATGTAGCAAAGATCTATCAAACAGGTCTATGTATGTAGCCTGAATTTCAGCCGTCTCCTCCTCTCGCTAAGTCTCGGGAGAGAGACGTCTGAAGGCACTGGGCGATAATGCTGTCCAGTGACGTCACTACCCGAAAACCTGGTAGTGGTTCTGATTGGTTGCCGTGTTAATTTATTTGCCCGACGCGAATAATTTGAATAATTTTATTGCGAAACTTCGTGCGTTCACTGATGATGGCAGAAGAAAATCGCGAGCTAACGCCACAAGAGTTAAAGCCGTTTCTGGTGTATGCTCGACATTTGGGGTTCAAAACCTCAATCCGCAACAGGAAAAGGCAGTTGCAGAATTTCTTAGAGGAAGCGATGTATTCGTAAACTTGCCTACGGGATATGGGAAGTCCGTGATATATCATAGTCATCATATGGCTCCACTCGTTAGTAGCGATTGAACTTTCAAAGCAGCACAGCCATTTTCCAAACGAAAGTATAGTCGTATGCAAAATTTACCTGAAAAAAAGTCTGAAAACTTGCAGCAGTTCATTCGTAAAAATTGTCATTTTACTTTTGATATGTACGGCTAGCACACTAAATACAATGGCATTAAACACTCCTTGAAATCCATAAATGAAGACGTTTGTTGGGTTTTTCAACGGCCATTCTCATGCATGAATGACCCCGGGAGCAAGCAAATCTGTACGCGAGCAAACAAATTATTCTGCAAGTATTTTCTTGGGGCTACGGGCTGAACATATACTGAAACCTATGAAACTGATACCCTATTACCACAAAATTATAAGTTTCATTAGAGGTTTTGTTCAGTCGGTAGCCCCACGAATAATTTAGCTCGCCGCGTTGTAGATTTGCTTTCTCTCGGGGTCATTCATGCATGCGAATGGCCGTTGAGAAACCCAATCCGCCCGTCTTCAGTTACAAATTTCAAGGAATATTTAATTCCAGTGTATTTATGGTGAGCTAACCGAGCATACTGAAAGTAAAATGATAATTTTTACGAGTGGACCGCTGCAAAGTTTAAGCCTTTTAATTTTTTTTTTTTAATTTGCATACAGTCGATAAGGAGGCGGAGATGATTGACGTCACCAAAACTTAACGGTTTTGTCTAGACTTGTTTTTGCGCTGAAAGTCGCGTGTGAAATTTCATAAATTACCACATTTCACACGTGACGTCACCGGACAGCATTATCGCCCAGTGCTTTCAGACGTCTCTCTCCCGAGACTTAGCGAGAGGAGGAGACGGCTGAAATTCAGGCTACTATGTATGCTGTTTTAAACACACATAACTTAGATATGATTCTTCAACTTGAATAAATGCCGATAGTAATGAATCCGGCTAGAATTCGGCTCGAATGACTGGAAATCCTAGAAATGCTATGGTCTGAGCTGCGCCTTATCTTCAAAACGAGTTTGGTGACCCCCGATTTTTTTTACGTTTTTAATCTAATCTTATCACTTTCTACCTGCAGTCAAAGTTTTAAAAAAACTCTGTGCGTGGGAAGTTTTTGGGCGCGAACGTCCTTAAGTTCAATTTCATCTCTTAAAATTGTAAATTTAAGGTTTAAGAGCGTGTCCGTGCAAGAACCGACCACTCAAATTTTCGTGGAAAATGGATCGCCTCTATTTTTTCTACACAAGTCAAACAACATATGAAATGAACGAAAATGGCCTTTATTTCGATAGATTCGCTTTTTTAATTTTTTGAGGAATTTTTTTTGTAGGCGCCCCGAAAACCACAAAAATCGGAGATTGAAACCCCAAAAATTGGGGGTTACGCTATGCTTGCTCAAACTTCGCACATTCAATGAAACAACCCAATTCTTTCAGAATTACTGCATAATTCTTTCTTCTCTCCACACAACTAAAAACTATCTGCTTATCTTAAACGCAAGCAAAGTTATGACGTCTTAACGTGATCCGCTTAAAGACGTCTTTGCCATCTTTGCCTACATAGCCTCCAAATAAACAGATATTTTTTCAAAAGTGGGACCTCTTCATGAATGATGACTGTTATCAGCGTAATCTACTAGGCCTAAGCTACAATTATCTGTATTAAAAGTTGTGGGCACTCATAATTTTGATACGCAAAAAATTCGACAAAGTAGCGGAAATTTCAACAATTTGTGTGGAAATGACGAATCTCATCCGTTGCCTAAAATGCGGTTTTGAGTTTCTCAGCGAACTTTTTGACATTACCTGATTAGATTTATTGAGTTTTAACGCTTGGAGAACTCCATGAGACTTATTTTACCGGAAATCTCTCAAGCCTTGCTTTGAATTCTACTGCGGTACTGACCACTACTGATCCGGCGTCACCGGCCGTTCCGTCACGCATCACGCATTCTTAGTTGAAGCAGGGGTTGATATTCCCAGAGAAATGGGCAGCCTTGTTAGATTATATTTAACGTTTTCAACACCTTGTCTTTTCATTACATGTATCTTGGTTCTTATAAGCATGCTCTA
>JAHPZR010039584.1:22500-24121 GCA_019787425.1 Platygyra sinensis | reverse complement strand
CCGTTATTTTGCATTTTATCCAAAATTGTCCCAAAATTCTTAAATTGGGTGGGAATTCAAAACCCCTCGATGAATTTTTTTTATACTTGGCCCTCAATAACATTAACCCATATTTAACGTAATACCGGAGTTTCAAATAAATTGAAACATTTTAAGGCTGCTAATTTTCAGCGTAAATTCAGGAAAATACTGTGCTTATTTTCACTCATGTTGTTTGTTGTCTTCATTATAATTTTCTTTTGTCTCGAATCACCATGCTGTTGTACATTTCTGTATATCATGAGGTCATAAAACGCGCGATTACTTTCCGACGACTTTCCCGAGGCATGCTAAAATGTCCTGAGCTGGCCCTACAATAACAATAAATGATCCATCGTTAAATCCAGGCAAAGCTCTAGCAATAGTCATCCGCCCCTATCATTTGTTTATTTTATGACATAGTGCGTGCGCTCTCGTATGACGTGGCATGTGAATTTGCGTGCGCGGGAAGGATGCGCAAAAACAATTAGCACGAACATCCTTGAAGTCTGTGGTCCCTTATAGCAAACATATCATGCATATGAAATATACTGTCTATCAATACTGAATATTTCACACATGTGCTACACCTTAGTCACGCTTTGTGAAATTTTTTTAAGCATGTTTCCTGAACGTTTTCAAGCTTGTCTTATGTGTGTTTTAAGACAAACCAACAACTACTGTATTACTTGTACAACCTGTTATGCCCATGATAGTTGGATTAAATCAGCTTTTCGAAACTTATTAGTTTTAGTTTGTTTAGTGCTGCCCACTATTTTAGTTTAAATGAGAGATTTTTTTTAGTTTAAAAAATATTGCATTGATTTTTTAAACAATAGATAAATAGGAATGGTTGGGTATGCTGCCAGGCAATAACATACCAGTAGATACATTATAACCCTGACCATTTTTCCAGGATTGAATTTCAAAGTGCAATATTATCTACTTGATCATCACTCTCTTCCTGAGGAGCTCTTTTCACCATCCATTGTATTGAGGTGGGGTATAGGACTGCGTGTAACTGTAAGTGTAAGGATTACAGTACCGAAAGGTTTCTTCACCTTCTTTTGTTCTAACTCAATGGCATTTTCCATAACGTCATCCAAAGAATCTGCAAAAATTTGACGGTTTTCTGCATTAGACTTTAAAGGGTTTAGGAGGGAACAGGTGAACTCATCCACAGAGTGAGCTAGCTTGTTGAATTCTTCTTCGTCTGGACCCTTCTCATCTGCTCTGCGACGAACTTCAAAGTTCATCTGTTGGTAAGATAGATTCTTGTTGGTAAACAATGGTCAAATTAACATTTACAAAATAGATTTGCCTTTGTACCATCCTATCTAAGAACCCTGGCCTACAAATTACAGCAACTTTGAAAAAGTTTACATCAGACCTCTTATGCCAGCAAGGTTATCCAAAGGTTACAGTTTTGTCGAGAACTTCAATTTTTTTGGTAATCTAGCCTTTTCCTTTAATAATACTTGTAAACTGAAACGAATGATTTTATAATCTGAAAATAGCATTGTGGAATTACTCGTAACTCCTGGTGAAACACCAGCCTATTAAGATCTATTATAAGTGACAAACAATGCATAAATTATGAATT
>JAHPZR010039584.1:0-15000 GCA_019787425.1 Platygyra sinensis | reverse complement strand
GCGCGGCAAGGATTGGTTTTTGTTTTCCTTTGTTTTAATTTTATGTTACTAATACCCGACAAAAGAAACTGAATCACAAAATGTAAATTTCCCTGAAAGTCTAAAGAAAGAAACCAATCTAATTCCTACGACATCAATATTGAATTTTGCAAGCACTTAAAAGTATATGCAAAAATGGAACGTACTCGATCAGCGCTTAATATAGAAGCAAAAAAAGCCCTTGAGCACTGGCAACTGGGTGAACTTGGCGTCAGTTGAGATTTTTTACAATAGCCCTTTTCACGGTTAGCTTTTCTCATTTGCATTACAATAAAATCTAGCATGTATGTGAGGCAATTTCGGGCTATTTTGTAGTTTTAGCCCGAAATTGCCTCGCATCCACGTTGGATTACATTGTAGTGCAAATGAGAAAAACTAACCGTGAAAAGGGCTATTGCATTTCAATTTGTCATTTACTTACCGTTTCTATTTTAGATGTTCTTGAGAAATAATAGATTCCCATTTATGTAATAATATACATTTACATATGCAAAACAAGCTAAACAGAAACTTCTGACACGAAACAGAAACTTCCGTTACAATACAAAACAGGACTTTAAGATTTTGGAGTTGTTACAAAACGGCGGTAAGTTCTATCCCGCCGTATTGTTGCCGAATAGTGAACTCAGTAATAACAGGCCAGGAGAAATTACTGGAGATTGCTGTTAGTTTTCTGAAGGTAAAGAAATGGTTCTTTTGTTCTTGTTCTTTTGTTTGTCGTTTGATAAATTTGCCCGACTTGACTTTCTTGATGTTTACTAACTCGCTCGCTCGCTCGCTCGCTCGCTTTCTTTCTAGGAATTATATTTCCCTTTCAGTCATAGAAAAATAATTAATTTTCATGCAAGCGCACAGATGTATTTATATTGAATAACGCTTCTTTTACTTTGTTCACAAGGCATGCCACATTGATTTATTGGCATAAATCAAATCAACTCTAGGGCTCGGAGCATCTAAGTAGCTAACTAGTCTCGGAAAGTCAGTAGCAAACATGAAGGCAATGGCAATGATAAATTTAAATGCCTTAAATGCTGACTAAAACAACAGATTTTTTCGGTTCTTAGGTAACTTATTTGTTCAGTAAAAAGAACAAAAGTTTCATAGGGCTCTCGTGGTCTTTATTAGGCCTTGACAAAACATGATATATAGATTATGTAACTGTACGGCGTGACAGATCCTGATTAATCAAAATACACAACGTGGCCTCTTTGACCCTCTTTTCCATTCGACGAGAGTTTTTCAGTTTCGAATCTGCTTGTGTCTCTATGAAATGACTTCTTATGATACAACTTAAAAGTTTATCACGTTTTGCACTCCTTTGACTTGTTTGAGTCACCCCCACATAAACACTCCTAAATGACCTGTCATGTTATATCCAGTGCTGTGATGTTTCGTTATAGAGCCACAAGGCGCAGTGGAATCAGATTGGACTCTCAGTAGACTTCTACCTGCAGGGCATCATGGTAGTTGAATTCGTCATCTTGGACTGAATATTTGTTTTGATGGTACAGCTACCATAATTCCCTGCAGGCGCGTTTAGATCGCACGACTCGATCGGTATAAAACAAATAAATATGAGCTTGCCCTTTACCTTCTTTGGCTCGTTTATTTGTTCCTTCGTTCGTTAGCTCATATTAATTTTAGTATCTTTAGAGAGTACTTACTGCGTAAAAAAGGTCCCATGCGCTACCTAGCCGCCGAAAAGGCCCTACGAAAGAGATCCTCGGATTTCATGAGTAACACAGTACCAGTTTAGCAATTTGAAAAAAAGGAATATTGTTTTGTAATGAGACTTTGTTTCTTTCTTTCTCTTAGAATGGGGTCCTATTTAAGCCGTGATATTAATGCGACAGACAATCAGTAAGAAATTATTAGTTACTTTAGAAATTGTCACTTGCCCAGTTCTGAATAAATGAAAGACAATTATTAACTACTTTTTTTTCTGTGCAAATGTTAAATTAGGGACTCTACGAGCGATGACTACCAAGATGAAGATCCTCCGGCAGACGACGAGTAAGAAATTCTAGAAAGTAAATGAATTAAAATTAAATAAATGAATAAAGTATAACTATAAAATCAATTTATTTCTGTTTAGCACCGTAAAGTCTGCCAGGGATAATGACTATGAAGAGCGTGTTTCTCCGACCTACAATGAGGTAAATCTAGAGCATATTAATTTTAGAGGGGGTAAGTTTCTAAAGAAACTATGGTGCTGCGTCGGTGGGAGTATTACAGGATAATTTGGTTTTATCAACTGAGTTGATAATGTGAATTAGCCACCGTAAAGAGATTCGAATCTCTTTACGGTGGCTAATTCACATTATCAACTCAGTTGATAAAACCAAATTATCATATTAATTTTAGTTCAGAATCTCTATCTTTTGTTCTTTTAGGTAAAGAGAACAAGAAAAGCCTTTCAATTAAGCTCACGTGCCTCGTAATTCTTTGTTCTTCAAAGCAAATTCTTTGGTAGGATGTTGGTAGGGGTCTGGTAGGAGTTTTGCTGCTTCCTTTCGATGTCCACAAGGTACCAAAACTGAAACACCGCAGTTTTTAAGTGCGCAAAGCGAAAAACCGAACCAAAAAATTGATCAAATCAATCTGCAAATCTAAAAATCCCAGGGCCCCCTTCCTCGATGGGATGCTAGTCCTCGCAGGTCTGCCCAGTCCCCTCAACATTATGTCAGGCTCTTTCTCTTGTTAGCTTAAACTTAAAAGATCATTTATTGGTTTCATGGCTAAGCTAGAGCACGGCTTTGTATACTATTACGTTTTTTATATCAGTATCGATAAAAAATTCGAAATACACGTAGAAGGGGAAGGAAACAAAAGTGTTATGGCACAGAAAGAACGTCCATTACTTTGTGTCTTGAAGAAATACGCCTGACTACAATAAAGGGATGAGATTGGGAAATAATGATAGCGCACATGCTCCGGTTGTGTTTTGCTATTAAAAATTTGCGTTTTGTCCTTTCACACAGGTTGCCGGCAATTTCCCCGAGATAGCAGACCTGCTGCTGCCAAGGCTTACCCCATTGGACCGTACGAACTTGGAAAAGATTCAAACGGAGGATGAGAATTATTTCCAAACGTTGCGGCAGAAAAGAGAAAATGAGAATGGCACGGATATTTCACAAATTGCCAGTGCCAAAGTTCAAGCTCCAGACTCGGCCACGTCGAGACCGTAATCAGCCAACCACTTTGATTCGGATACCGGTCATTATTCTCTCTTTAGAGAGTAACTCGTTCTATATTATAATTACCTCGTTATGGAGGACATAGAGTTTTAGTGACTAACTGCGTGAGATATACCTAGTCCATTTAAATACCATGGTCAATACATTTTCTGTATTTTACTCAGTAGAACATTCAATGACGTTTACAGAAACTGAGTGACGTAAGCCGCTGGGATATATATTCTTGTGACTCATATGACTACCTTTACCAAAACTTTGAAAGATGCCACACTTTTAACTGTCCTGTTATGAGCTTTCAAAAGTTTCTTGTTTGCTTCTTATACAGGATCGTTGGTTATTGAGGAATCGATCAATTATATCGAATGTCTGATTGATTTAAGCGAGTGGACAGGAAAAAGGTGTACGGAATGCGAATGAAATGTGAAAAACCTAGTTACAGGTACAGATAGAGTGGATGAATAACATTGCATTAACATCCTTCGTTATGCGATCCCACGGCCACACTGACCCATTTCCGCGGAAAACTACATCGCAATTTTACATGTGAAGAGCCCAGAAGCCACGTACCTTTCTGTGAACTATATATACTTATTCGCTCCCAGCTTCCCATTCTGTTAATATGTGGTTTCTCGTAGCCGGTGCCAGCCAGTTGATGTAATCCTGCCTGGAAAGAGTCTTCTGGTCTCGCATACGACGTAAACAGCACATTTAGAATTTTCGCCACGACATTTTGACAACTCTCCAAGCCTCGTAAAGTGGTATGATAAAGCATTTGGCTCGGGGTCATCGCTGCGCTCGGTTCGTACAATCTGATCCCAAGGCAAACGCTGATATTCAAGATTCTCTTTTCACAATGTCCTGTAAATTTTCAGCGTTTCTCTTCAGGCATCTCATATTCTTAATCTCTTGCTACACACTTCAATCACTGACGGACCAAATGACTGACTGACTGACCGACCGACCGAACAACTGGTGCTCTAACTGACTGACTCACTCACTGTCTCTCTGACTGACTGAATGACTGACCAACTAACTGTCTGACTGTCTGAATGACTGACTGACGGACGGACGGACTGACGGACTGAAGGGAAGACTGACTGACGGACTATTTAATTTGAACAACAAACCAGACGATTAACAGACTGACTAAGATACCGACTTATCAACCGACATAATGTTTAACTGAATGACTGACTGACTGTCTGACTGACTGATTGGCTGACTGACTGACTGACTGACTGACTGACTGACTGACTGGCTGACTGACTGACTGACTGACTGACTGAATGAATGACCGGACGATCGGACGACCGAAGGGCCAAATGACCCAATAATCTAATGACCTAATGACCAAATAACCGAATGACCGAACGACTGATGACTGAACGACTGGATGTCGGAACGACAGGACGACGAGACGACTGGACGACTGGACGACGGAACGACGGAACGACGGAACGACGGAACGACGGAACGACGGAACGACGGAACGACTGGACGACTGGACGACTGGGAGGATTAATTAGTAATAAGACTTTGTTTCGTCCAATTCGGTCTGTAATGTTAATAGTGATAACCAAATCGGACTCCCGCTGTGCTATGATAAACAGACCGAATTGGACTCCACTAAGCCCATCTTACTATTACTTATTGCGCAAGCTTAGGCCAGATGCTGGCCTTGCTCTTTTTTGCGTTTTTTTCCGTCATCTCAAATTTCGTCTTTGCGAAGATCATGTCATTGACCCTTCATTCCAGTAGCTAAAAATTCAAACCCAAATTGATGAGTATAAAAAGGTGTTTTCAAAATGTTTTAATAAGGTTTCTTTTCCTTTTCATTGCATTTTGCTATTCCTTTAAGGTTAAGAGTGGTATTGCTTCTGGATCGAGGATACAGCTTAGCTTTATCACCTTGCGATTTTATCGACGCCTGGTCATGTATTCCGAGAATTCAAAATTATAGACCTATTCTAGCTACTGGTCTCATGAGATTTTTTAACACAAATATTTACAACTGCAGGAGTAACAAAGTCCGAGCATCATGGAATTAACAAGAAGCTAGGATTTAAAATTCTCGTATTAAATTCAGTAAAACTCACAATCTTAAATTTCGACAAAAGCACCTTAAATTTTCTCTCAGATGCCAAGAACTTCAGATGTACCCATCTTTTGTGTGGTCTCTTCTTTTTCAATATTGCTTTCTTCAGCTTATATGCGGTATACAAGGTAGCACAGCAGAATAGGGTACTGTCTCAGAGCAGTTTTCAATTGAGTGTCGCGAAACCCAAACCCCTCTTGTCAATCACAAAGGACGCAGACAATCCAGTGAGCCAATCAAAGTAACGATATGTAGCTAAGGAAAACAATTGGTTTTTGGTTTTACTTCTGATTGGATGAAAAAGTGGCGGGAGTTTTTTAAACCAATCGTGTAGCATAGTTGATAAAAAAACCAATTACTTTTCGACACTCAAATGAAAACCGCTCTATGTAAAGCTAGTCTCAGTTACAACATGTAAGCATATATTCCAAGTTTCAGTACTTGTGTACTGAACAGTGTAAATCTGTGTAAATCTGCAGTCTATTTTACCCGCCATGGACCCTTTTGTAACTTTTATTTACACTAAGTCATCCTCTCTCAGACGGGCAAGTTGGAGTAGGAGTGTAACTCATCATGCCTGTTTAAGTCACAATATGGTACATCACTCGTCATGATCACCTCCAGTCGGTCAATCAACTCCGAAAAACTGGGACGACTCGACGGATCTTCCTTCCAGCATTCACACATCAGATCATAGCTATCATGGATTAAGAGAGGCAAGAGTAAGTCAAAAACCTACATCTCACTAATTAACCTTACTCTTCAAAAGGACGACAACGAAACACATCATCATAACCACCGCTGGTTAGCTCAATAGATGGAGCGCCAGTCTGCTGTGCGGGAGGTCGACTGGGTTTGAGCCCCAGACCGGACCAACACCCAGGGTTTTAAAATAAGTGAGAATGTGCTGCCTTTGTAATTATATCTGCAAATGGTTAAACGTCCAAGTTTTCTCGGATAAGGACTATAAACCGTAGGCCAAGTCTCCTGCATCTTTAGTGTTACAATGTTAGCAGGGGACGTTAAAGAACCCACCCACTTATCGAAAAGAGCGGGCACGTATTTCCCGGTGTTGTGGCCTGGCCTTGTCTCACAGGTTGGTGCTCCACATAGGGTTAACCTCATGGCACCTTTCCACCTTGGACAGAATTGTCCAAGAAAAATTACCAGGACTAAATTACTATGACAGTCACTTACACTTCGTCAGAACACATATCAGGCCTTTCCATACGATAACCAGTCTTCAAAAGTCTACACAGCTCTGAATTGGTCAATGTAGGATATGGTGTACCTCCTAAATTACATCAGAAAGATGATAAAACGTAACAAAGGAAAGATTTGTGTCCTACGGAAATACAGGATGAAATAAAACTCAAAAAAGTAACCATTTCTTTTTTTTAACCTACCCATGGTGGCCATTTCCCAAAGAAGAATACCGAAGGACCAGCTATAAGATAATAAAAAACGCTAGAGTTAACAAACCCTGTTTTATAAGTATTTCACGCAACAATTTTAAAAAGTTGTGTATGAAGAATTGTCTTGTAACAGCTTGCTGATTCAAAACTCATATCTAGGTGCTTCGGATATTTACAAAGCAAGAAACATAATAAATACTTTTGTTCTTGGGTAATCGTAGTTTGATCAAAAATAAGAAATATACAGCAGTTATAAACATATTGAACTTACACATTTTTTGATTAAGGCTTGACGTTTCGTATGTTACTCTAACTACATTTTCAACAGTAACCGTTGAAGTTTAAAACAGATCTTTATATCTAATAGTGGTGATGGGTGTGGCACCTAGATTAAGCAAATACTTAACAGCAACCTATAAAAGCTAGAGTAAATTAATAACGCGTCAGCTTTTCATTTCCGACCTTGACATTCAGGCTGGGATCAATTTGATATTAGGGCGAAGGGCAAAACTGACTACCACTGCAAGATCAGAGAGACCTTATTTACTCAAGAACTTGAACCAGCTTTCAGTGTCAACATCGGAGTGAAAAGCTGATGCTTCATGATAGATAAGATAAGATAAAATAAGATAAGAACTTTATTTACGTGTCGAAATATCTAGCGTACAACGTACGCTAATTGGGGACACCTAACTAACCTAGAGCTAAAATTACTTTAAAACTACAAGATTAATTTACTCTAGCTTTTGTAAGTTACTGAAGAAGTTGCCATGCCATAGGACTGTGCTATTTATTTACATGTCGCTCTTGATGCTGAAAATGCCATCGACTATCGATTCTGGAGCCATCCATTTGACTGGAAGCTTTTTTGCCTTCTTTATGCTGTAAACGTCCTCGTAGATCTGTCTCATCAACCCAAAGTCTGACACTTTGACTCGGTTATCACTGCCAACCAGAATATTACGAGCTGCAAGGTCACGATGAATGAATTCTTTCTCTGCGAGGTGATTCTGATTGAAGACATAAAAGAGATATACAACGTTTGGATGCAGGAGATCACGCACCAAATAATTAAACTGCTTTGCTTGTTATTGCCGTATCTCTTGATCAAGAATTGACGTCACGCTAAGCGTTATAAAACCAAATTGATTGCAAGGTTGGTACTACGGCGAAAAGGCAAAAATTTATTGGCCAATATTTCGACTAGCAGAGCTAGTCTTCTTCAGGGCCAGTATTAAGTATTAAGTAATGGCCCTGAAGAAGACTAGCTCCGCTAGTTGAAATATTGGCCAATAAATTTTGCCCTTCTGCCGTAGTACCAGTCTTGTCATAAAAGAGAGTTGTAGATGAGTTGCCATTTTGTTGAAGAATAACGATAATTTCATTATGTGTAAAAATAATTATAGCCCATCGTTTGAATTTAATTAACTATGGTTTGAAGCAAAGTTAGAACTACTTAATTGGGACTCCTATGATGTGATAATTGATTTGCAACGGCCTCACCAACTATCAACACTTACAATGAAATCTTGAACAAAAAATCTAAGAAACAATATTATTACCATTCCCTTTGCTATTTGCCAAGCAAATGAAAACAGCCGTTGATCAGTAAAGCTGTGTGCTTCTTCGTCATCATCATCAATATTTTCAGTTGATTTCAATATAGCGGCAGCGTTGCTGTTTCCCAGTGAAACGGATGTCGATGGCATTGGCAACAAACCGATGTTTTCCTGATCCAGTAAATTTTTGTTGTTGCCCTAAAAGATAAAAATAAAAACAAATAAATAAATAAATAAATATCAATAAGGAAAGAGCAAAATGAGAAATTATGCTCCGGAGGGGAGGAAACAGAAATAGTTTTCGCTATTCTTCTCGCAATTATGTACCAGTCTTGGTGACTTAGAGAGAGTAAGTAAGAAAAAAGAAAGATATCAATGTGCCGATGGATTTCACCAGGTGACCTCATTTTTCCATGGAAACTATCTATTGATGGGCTGTTCTACCCAGTAGCCGCCATCTTTGAACTACGCAATGCGTGGAGGGATTGATGACGTTTGACGTCAACTTAAGGTGGCTCCCTATAGTTTTTTGACCGCGCGCGAGCTGATTCCAAAAATCTCGCGATGGCGCGAGCTTTCATACTCTACGCAAAAGTCGCGCGCGGAATCACGCAGTAAAATGCCGACAATTATTATTCAACAAATTGTAACACTATCCAAATATGGTCATGATGCTCTCGATATCCGTCATCCGTAGGTGACCGATATCCGGCGATATACGTAGCTTCGTACGTGGTAAGAAAAAGTGAAGTGAAAAAATGTTGACAGAAAGGTTTAAAAATGTTACGAGCTTGGAAATCAATTTTGTTATCAATTTGTTGAATAATAAAACAATTATCCTGCTCAATCTTGCGGAATATCGTCTGATTTTAGCCGACTCGGCCTACGGCCTCGTCGGCTAAGTATCAGACGATATTCCGCGCGATTTCGCAGGATAATTGTTAAACATGGCGTCCAAATTTTTAAAATTTCTTTACCGAAAATTTTGCGTGGATCGGCTCCGGTTTCAAAACATTTATCGACTGAATAGAAGACCCTACCTTTCCCTGCTTAATTTAAAAGAGAAATGTACGAGGTATGCAGGAGTTCCAACCAGTGAACCTGATTTGTTCGATCGCCACGATCATCGAGCGGGGCAAAGCAAGGTAGTATATTACCACACATATTTGCAGTCCGTGGCGTTCTTTGTGGAGCTCACACAAAAGCCAAGATACGAGTCAGGATGTGACACCCCTACAAGTTTAGTCGTCTGCCGAGGCGCGAAGCACGAACTGACGCTTCGAAAATAGAAAATAACCAAACACAGCAAACAACAATCGAATTTTAGCAGCCGTCACTGCTCATTTAAAAGATTCTACGTCCGATCCATAGGGTAACAATTCCTTGTTCTAAACTTTCATCTCCCGAAACGTGTCACAATATTGACAAAAGTAGCTTTAAGATGGGACATACGAGATTAACACGATTCTTCTCCCTCTCATACACGCCAATCGCCAGAGGATCATTGATACGCATGCGCGCGTGGTCGTCTCGAAATTGTATGACGTCACAAACAAGCAAACGAAACAACACGCGCTCATTTTTCTCGTGTTTCCTTCGGTGAAATTTTGTGAAAGTTTGTATACTTCATGATATAGATGCCTACTTCACAATATAATTTTTTGCCAAAATTTTATTTAAGGATTTCTTTTTTGTAATCAAAAATATGAAATTGTACGATTTTTAAGAATTCTATAGGTAAATTTTTCATTTTTTCAAATTAAAATATTGTCCAAAATCGTTTCCACAAGACTGCCGAGTTTCAAGATATTTTACCGAGGCTAACTCAAGAAAAGGAAGGAAATAGATGGAAAATAGCAAAAAATGGTTATCTTTACGACTGTTTGTTGCCATGGCAACAGTCTGCAATATACTCATATGAACGAAAAAGAAATCCTGGGTGTGTGGCTCATCTTCACTGTGAATGCCAGGAGCTTAAACCCAAAGTTGAAATAAATAGTTCATTTTTAGTTCTTCATCCTTCTTCAGGTGTAGATACTGTTAAAACTATAGGGAGCCACCTTAACTGTAGTCTTCCCATTATTATAGCGCGACTACTCCAGCCACTTGTAAAAGAGTTATTTTACTTTGGAACAAAGAATGTCTATCTTTTTTTAGATCAACTAATAACATTGAAGAACACAAACAATAGTTCTATTACAAAATTGGAAACCTAACAAAGCTGTGAACTGTAATTGCGGACTTCTCAAGAAACTTTGTAACTTTTGTGCGGTGTTAAGCGGTTTTGCTTTAGTTGTCGTGAAACGAAGTTTCAAAGTAGAGTTTTCGAGCGATCGGTGTTTATAGCTATGTAAATTCATGGTCAAGGACTGAATCTGTAGAGTGTCTTTAACACAGAGGAGTTGATAGTATATGTTAAACGAATCCGTATTCTGATTGGTTAGTTTTCTTCTAGGTGGCTCGTTTCAAAAAGTTGAACTGGAAAATCGAAATGAATAACTCTATTTATAAAATTGACTTAATCAATACCGTTACATGCTTGAGTGTCGGCCTCCGTCTTGTACTTGGCTTCAGTATTCTTAGTTATGCTTTCAGACAAGCAGTATATTATTTGAGCCGTCGTCGATAGTTTTTTTCCCAAAGGCGAGGTGCAAAAATGACACTCAAACAAATTTCTATAATAGTTACAGAGCACTTCATCAACTTGTGTCTTTCATTTTTCAGTTACGCAAAAGTAAGTAACTGCCCTGGAAATATGGCGTGCAAAAAGACAAAATTTAATTTGATCCTCATAGATATCAATTTCTAACCTTATCGAGATTCTCGGAAGACAGTGTTATGTCAAGGATGACATCTCTGGTATCACTTGATGGATTCGATTCGGTCATCCGCGGGGTTTTCTGTCTAACATGTGTTTTCTGTATGGAATAAAATGATATTGGCACTTTTAAATACGCATACACATTTTTTGAATACGGGTAATAAGCCCCCTCTTTACGGAAATCATTATAAATTAAGAAGTACATGAAAATCAGTAACTACTTGTGGCAAGTGAAGCCTTTCTCTGCATTAACTTTATGGATTGTTATAGTAAGTGTATTCTTTGAAGCTGGTACATATCTCCAAAACTGAGCGAAGGAAAGAAAGTTTGATGCATTTCGGACATAACTTGAGCTATAGACACATGCCACTTCCTAAGAAAGCACTGAAATGCCTGAGGACTGGGGTACGGTTTATTACTTAATTGCACTTGTTGGCCTGTAAATAGTGAAGGTTGAACGTTAGACCATACAGTGAGTAATTACTTATGTATGTCGATTAGCTATAAGACCTATAAGCGTGCATTTCCTGCCCTCTTCCAACCGGTTACCTCAGAACGGTCTGCTAAGGAAACGACGACTTCTACTTCAATTTGGAAGCCAGATCCCGAAAACTGTAAATCGTACTCGTACGTTAGTTCGCCCGTCCTTGCATTCGTTCGTTCATTAATTTAATTCCTGCACAAACCCATCGACCCAATCCACCTTCATCTCTTCCCATCGGCCCCTATTTCGGCCACTCAGCCATTTTACATCACAAGTGGCCCATTGAATTCTTATAAAAATTCGACGAGGAAGTGCTAAATAGCGTGCCAGGTTTAATGTCATATTTTTTACACTCATTAGGTCGATGGCCCTTGACGAGGCCGATCTGTCTTCCCTCAACCGGCCTCAGAATACCGAATCATGCCGGATCAGAATGAAATGAAATGCGAGACACCTACCTGGGTATGTTTAGTCACATCTCTTTGAGCATTGAATGTTACTTTGTCTTGATAAGAATTTTCTTCACCTTTGACTTTATCGGCTTGGTTTCGATTGATCTAAAGTACAGTGAGAATGATTGGCTAATGATTTGCTGTCATAGCTTCTATCGTATGTGAGCGAACAAATGCGTTTCAAGAAGAATGAATTACACAACAGAGCACTTTTTTTGCAACCGCAACCTTTAAAAGACATACAACAATGAGAGTCCTGCAGCGGCGATACTCCACTTTTTGTTATTTACATCAAATTATTAACATCAACCATCCTGAATAGGATTGCATCAAAACACTGGCTCCTTCTTGGTGTAGGCGACACAGCACACACGTCATAATAGAATACCGCCTCACAGACCTATATATTGTTTGCATTGTTTTCCTCGATCTCGTGTCCTTTTTGTTCTCTACTGCTTTAGGTCAACTGTGTCTTCTACACCAAGTAAGAGCCAAAACCCTTTTGAAAGAAAGAGAGAGAGAGCATAACAATCAAGATAGGATAAGGGACAAGAACGTTATTCTCAAAATAAGCCTTAGGTTTTGGTAAGCCCCTCTGAGTAGTAGTTATTTAGCAATTATTGAATGAGGCTAACTAGGATATGAAGAATTCTGCAGATCAAGGAGGATGTTATCCATAGAGGTCGAAGGCCGAATTCAATAATTGCTTTATTATTCATTCAAAATATTTCCCCGTTCTTAAAGGAGTTTCGCCATTTCGGTCTTTGTTTTTCCCCTCTCCAAATATATCACAACCTTGTCCCCAGGTTTTCTTGGTCAACGGTTCAATAATCTGCAGCGGGCTGCACTTTTGACAAACAAATCTTCTAATATCGGCAAGACCACAACGACGAACCAATGCAAAAGGGTGCCGGATCTTTGGAGACCTTGATCAGTTAAAATCAAAAGATACTATGCAAAAAAAAAGAGGTAGACTGATCCCCACGGCGACGGGAGGAAAAGAAATAAAATAAAACAGCAATGAAATTATAGCCCCCGTAGAAGGTTTGTTTTTCAAACCGAACTATCGGGCAACTATATTGTACTTGTTTCAATTTCATTGCTGTTTTACTTTATTTCTTTTCCTCTCGTCGCCGTGGGGATCAGTCTACCGTTTTTTTGCACTTTTGACGTCATTTTGACGTCATCGGTTCAATAATTTGCAGCAGGCTGCACTTTTGACGTCTTGGTTCAATATTTGGTCAACAGCAGCTGGTTATGGTGAATTATGCGTGTGATTTTAACCAATCAGAAACGGGGAAATATTCTGAATGAATAATAATTGTAGATAAGGTATCCAGTCTTCCCGCAAGATAATTGTTGTGTATTCCGAATACAAGGCCGGGAACACAGTAAACAAGATCAAGATGGCAGTAAGAACTGTTTTAATCCTCGAACAGAGAAACCTCGTGTACAATTATACCAAATATGCAAAAAAAAGGTCTCGGGACACTAGCCCTTCAAAGAACAGGGAACCCATAATGGGAAACTCTAACAGTAATGTTACCACGCAGGTTGGAAGGACGTTTCCATGGAGGATGGAAATGCGTACAAAACCGTGACTAAAATCAGCGCACGGATTGGCTATTATTAGACCTTTCTGTTATTTTTATTCTGCAACCGCGAGTGATCTAAAAATAACTTGAGAAGATTACCTTCAGAATACACGAAAGCTTACATAAGAGCCATTCACTCTCTTCCCTTCCATCCTACTGTGTAAAGTTCCATTCCTGTGAAATAACTGAGGCAAAAATGATGAAACTGCTCTTTAGGAAAAGTCTTACCGATCGCCTCCTGTGTCGTAACCACTGCAACAGATCACCAAAAGGAACGTACTCTATCACTAGGAACTTGTGCTCTTGCAAAGTGCAACAACCAACCAGGGATACAATATTCTGGTGTGCACCCAACAGCTTCATCTGCTCTATCTCATGCAGGAACTCTTGTTTTTGATCTTCGCTTGGATTATCTACATATGCAGGCCCAAATGACACAGGAAGAATCCTAAGTTAGTGGGAATAACAGCTGATAAAACTACATTAATGTATGGTTTGACATCAAGACTAACTATGCTCTGTTTCTCTATTACGGCTTATATCAGTGCATTGAGACATAAGTAGGTTGAACCAATGTGTTCTGTCTTTTGTCTCTCAATCAAACCGCTTTTCCTAATTTATTTCTTTACTTACGGTTTCATTAATACTTCTGTTGTTGTGTCTTTGTTTCCTTGACATCAATGGTTTTTTTCGTGAACACGATCGTAACGTAACGTACAAAGCCTACAACTTCCAGGCTTAATTACTCAAGGAGAAAAACTCTTGGTTACATGTACATGAAAATATAATTTTAAGATGATTTCTGCAGAACATTCGGGCAATAATGGCAAATATAAAGTTACCAAAAATCCTCATGACATAATAATAATTTGAATAAAAGCGAGAAGAACTTATGGAGAATTAAGCTCTCAAGCTGACTTGGCGACAGAAAATTAAACCTGAAGTTATCCATTATATTTCAATTAAAACGGACGTTTCGCGTTAGTTGAGAACACAATTCAAACGATTCAGCACTTTAACTTTCTCGAGGACGCTTAATAATTTTTGAACTTATTGCTCGAAACTAGTATAGGTAATCGTGTGAGGGCTCAGGCAATTTAAGGATCATTACACTACAAATGAGTGATATTTGAAAATTTTCTCAGTGCAATTTGAAAAAATTTTCAAACATCACGCTGAGTAGTGTAAATCCTTAAATTGCTCGAGCCTCCATACGATTATGGATTGTGGATCACGGAGACCCATAAATTTATCAACAAATCACAAAACGAAGCCATAATATAATAAATACTTTATTCGACAAATGTTCTCCAATACGGACCGAACAAGCTTGTTCAACAACA
>JAHPZR010039583.1:45000-60610 GCA_019787425.1 Platygyra sinensis | reverse complement strand
GCATGCGTAGCGTAGCGTGATGCACGCGTTTTAATACAGCAGTGTAAGTCCCAAATTTCTCCCTCCGATGTGAAAGTGAACGACTGTTTTTTAGTATTAACGAGCAGGGAACGAGTCTTTCTACAATCATATGACTGGAACAGGGCGTAAACACAAACGTGGTGAACGAGGCTCAGTAGAAGAAGGGCAATCAGATCCTAAGAGAACAAACATGGCGGCCGTCGAAGGTGTAACCTTCGTAACAGAACCTCCAACCACCGAAGATCATCACAAAGAACCCAGTCTAACGGACTTACGAGAAATGTTGGTGGATATACAAATCACGGTAAATAATATTCTACTGGAAAATAAGAAAATCAGAGAAGACGTAAGAGAATTAAAATCCACTGTAAACAAACAGCAAATTGAGATTGTGGACCTCAAGAAACAACTTACCAAATCCACGACACAGCTTGCAGCTGCGGAGAAGGAGCTCGACGAGGCGAAGAAACGAATAAACGATCAACAAGAAGAAATAGGAGAGCTTTACGACCTTCAAGACCGTCTAGAACAATATACCAGGAAAAACTCTCTGGAATTCCATGGAATTCCAGAAAGCGCATACAACTCTACAGAAGAGGCCATCCTAAAAATAGCGGAGGCGCTAGAGGTTCCTGTCAGTTCCGATGACATTGAAATTTCCCATAAATTAAATACTCAGGGCAACAAAGCAATAATTGCAAAATTTATTAGTCACAAGGTCAAGACGAATCTCTATAGAGCAAGAACAAAACTTAAACAAGTTAAAATGGCCGACGTCTTCCCCGACTCCTCCTACGCAACGAGAGTACAATCGACAGGGATCTTCATCAACGAAAACTTAACTTCTTACCGTCGCCGCATCATGTCTAAAGCTAACGAGAAACGTAGAGATGGCGAACTATTAAGTGTATGGTCGATGGACGGAACAATTTACGTGAAGACTTCGCCGGACGGGAGACCCATTAAAATCGTCGAATTAGAGGACCTCGAGAATCTGTAGCCTGCTAAGAAGTATTTTGGGAGAGGGGACGGACTCTGTCTGTTTGGAACTTCGACTTATCTCTTTTCCCTACCTGCCAAAAGGTTTAGTTGTTCTCTCTTGTGTTGTTGTGTGTGTTTTTTTATACTTTAGGGAGTTTCTGTATCTTTTCGTTCGTAATTTAATTCGTTAATTCTTTTCTTTTCTATTGAGTAATATGAGTACGAGTTGTCTGTCCAAATTTGACGTCTTATCATTGAATGTTCGTGGAATCAGAGATCAAATCAAGAGGAGGAGTATATTCGCATACCTAAAAAATCAGAAAGCAAACATTTATTTTTTACAAGAAACATATTCAGAACGAGCCGATGAAAAAATTTGGACAAATGAATGGGGTGGCGAGCTATTTTTCTCACATGGCACCACGCATAGTAAAGGTGTGTGTATTTTAATTAATCCCTTCGCACAACCAAAAATTGATTATTATTATGCCAATGACTCGGGTAGAATAGTGCTTATTACAATCACTCTTAATGGACAAAAACTATCACTGTGCAATATTTATGCACCCAATGATCAGGTTAATCAACTTAAATTTATGCAAGAGCTTAACAATTGCATAATCGATAAATCAGAGCTCACCTCGCTAATTGTCGGGGGAGACTGGAATTGTACTTTATCAAAAAAAGATAAGATCGGAGGTGCCCCGTGGAAACCGTCTAGTTACCGTAATCTAATTGTGACTACGATGGAAATGTTTGACTTAGTGGATATTCAAAGAATGCGCCATCCAAAGTTACGTAAATTCACATATGAATCAAAATCTCTCAAACTAAAATCTAGAATAGACTTTTTCTTAATTGCAAAAAATCTCTCTGGGGATGTAAAGAATTCGGAAATTTACCATGCAATCGCACCTGACCATAACGCAATTTTCATTTCGATATCTTGGCCCAACAAACCACCTCGTGGACCAGGACTCTGGAAATTTAACAACACTCTATTGAAGGATATGCAGTATGTGAATACAGTTCAGGATACATACGCTCATGTGTGCAGTTATTATAGCAATGTGACAGATAAGAGGCTCTTTTGGGAGTTAATGAAAATGGAAATCAGAGCGGCGACTATTGCCTTTTCCAAAAGTAAAGCAAAATGTATCGGTAATCGAGAACAGGAATTAAGACGCAGGATAGACCAACTTGATGCTATTATCTGCGACAATTTTTCTTCCCCTTACATCGATGGAATACTACAGGAGTATGACGAACTGAAAACGGAACTTAAATCAATTTACGAAGAAAAAGGAAAACAAGCAATGTTTAGAGCAAAATGCCGTTGGATAGAAAATGGTGAACGCCCAACAAAGTATTTTTTGAATCTTGAAAAAAGTAATTTCAACAAAAAAACTATCAGTGAGCTTCGTTTACAAGACGATTCTATTACGCGCAATGAGACGGTTATTCTAGAGCAAATCGAAAATTATTACAGTAGCTTATACACCTCGAACTTAACCTTCTCTGAAACTGCGTATGAGACATTCACTGACAATGTTGAATCCCCTAAGCTTTCAGAGGACGTGAAGGAAACCTTGGAGGGTCCACTTACGTACGATGAATGCAAAAAGATACTAGAAACCTTTCAGAATGATAAAGCACCGGGGGAAGACGGATTTACCGTCGAATTTTATACCTACTTTTTTGAACTTTTAGGAAACGATTTAATAGCAAGTTTTAATGAAGCGCACGAGAAAGGTGAACTCTCCATTTCACAACGAAGGGGATTGATTACCTTAATACCGAAAGAAGATGGGTCACTTCTAGATCTTTCAAACTGGAGACCAATTACACTGCTAAATGTGGATCTTAAAATAGCATCGAAAACAATAGCTAAACGCATTGAACCGACACTACCAAACCTGATCCACTCCGACCAAACTGGTTTTGTAAAGGGGAGATACATAGGGGAAAATATCCGACTTATAAGTGACATAATGGATTATACGAGTTTACAAAACCTGCCTGGCATTCTAACGTCACTAGACTTCCGTAAAGCTTTTGATTCGATTGAATGGCCCTTTATAATGAAGACGCTAGACCATCTTAATTTTGGTAGAGGCATCAAACGTTGGGTTAACATATTCTACACCAACATAGAAAGTGCGGTTCAAAACAATGGTTTTATAACCAGTTGGTTTAAACCGTCAAAAGGAGTTCGACAAGGTTGCCCCCTCTCCCCTTATTTGTTTATCCTTTCTGCGGAAGTACTCTCAAATAAGATACGTCAGGAGTCCAATGTAAGAGGCATCAAAGTCTTCGGTAAGGAAATCAAGCTGTCTCAATTTGCTGATGATACTACTCTATTCAATGCGGACATAGAATCTTTAGAAAGGGCCTTGAAAATTGTTGGGGATTTCGGAAGAATTGCTGGTCTGTCCCTGAATGTTAAAAAAACGAAAGCGCTTTGGTTGGGGAAATGGAAAAATAATAAAAATAAACCTCTGGATCTAAAATGGTTCCACAGCCCTGTTAAGATATTGGGGATATATTTTTCGTATAATGTTAAGGCGAATAATGAGCTCAACTTCGACAAAAAGATCCAAAAGTTACAAACTAAGCTGGACATGTGGAGTTCACGGGATCTGACAATATTTGGAAGAGCCATGTTAATTAAAACCTTGGGCATATCGCAACTTATCTACTCGGCCTCTAATCTGGATGCTCCCAAAGGAATTGTGGAAATTGTAAGAACAAAATCTTTTAAGTTCCTCTGGAAAAACAAAAAGGATAAAATAAAAAGATCAGGCCTTTACCAAGATTTAGACAACGGTGGAATACGCATGATCGATTTTGATATTATGTTAAAGGCCCTAAAACTCGCCTGGATCCCGAGACTGTTGAGGACTTCAGACAATAGTAATTGGTGTATCATTCCAAAACATTATTTCAATCGAATGGGAGGATTAAACTTTCTGCTAAGGTGCAACTATGACACGAATTACTTTAACGACCTCCCGCTCTTCTATAAGAAGATACTAGAGTTCTTCAACGAATTAAAAACTCTATACTCGTACGATCAAAAACAGGAGTTAATATTGTTTAATAACAAAGATATATTAGTGGACGGGAAACCCATCTTCCTTAGTGAATGGTTTAGAAAGGGAATTCTATCGATTAATGAGCTATTAAATGAAACTGGCAATGTTTTAACATTCCAGGAATTCCGTGATAAATATTCCTGTGAATCCAATTTTTTACAGTATTATCAAGTTGTTAGTGCTATTCCGAAACGCTTATGGTCTCTAGCCAAATGCTCTGACACTATCAATAGATCATTCTTTACCCAAAATGATAACATCTTTTCTTTCAACGAATCGACACAAATTAATCTGTACAAGGCTAAGTCAAAGGACTTCTATAACTTGTTTAACGTCAAGATTCACACCGAAGATCAAACGGGTCCTAAACGCTGGAGCGAAAAACTCTCTTTAAATAAGGACGTGTGGACTAGGATCTTTAAATCACTGAAAAATATCTGTAAGGAAACTAAACTAAAGGAGTTTCAATTTAAATTAATCCATAGAACGATTGTAACTAAGAAAGAATTATTCAGATTTGGTATAAAGACGGACGATGAATGTTTATACTGCGGAGATAAAGATTCAGTTGAGCACTCTTTTATCGAATGTGCGTTTACCAAATTGTTTACCCAAAATGTTTTGGACTGGTTTAACCAAGTTAATGAGTGCCAAATTTCTCCTACTACAGAGGAGACTTTGTTCGGCATTACTGCAAGCTCCCTAGACACAACAATAATTCGGAAATTCAATTACACCGCCTTATTTATGCGCCATTATATTTATTCAAGCAAGTTAAATAGCCTCGCCATCTCCATTCAGGATTTTATCAGTAAGCTACTCATTAAGTATGACCTTGAAAATTTTTCTTTAATTGGATGATTAATTGAGAAGTACTCCTCCCTCCTCAAAGTCAATATATAGTGTAAGTAATTGTAAGTAACTGTATGTTTAGCAAGTAAAGTAAGTATTGTATTGTTGGTAGTGTAAGTAGCCCGTATTGTAAGTAATTGAGTAATTGTATTTTCTGCATAAGTAACCCGTATTCTAAGTAAAGTAAGAATGGTTATGTAAGTAAAGTAGCGTAATGACAAAAAAAAAAAAAAAAATGACCGCAACTGAAAAAAAAAACAAAAAACAAAAAAAAACCGTGTTTTGCATATATAATAAATTGCGTTTACACGCTGAAATCTTAAGCTAGTGAGTAAATGACGTCATTTTCTCTAGATCCAACCCTCTGATGTTCTGTCGGTCAGTTTTTGAACGTGAGTAATGGCGGACCGTGAAATCCAAAACTTACACTCAAAATAAACAGCCTTCGGATAAAACTCAAAGCTCAAAACTTTGCCAGTTAGGTGTTAAGCGAACACACTTTCAAAATCTGAAAAAAAAATAGAAATGATTTTTTGATCATAGTACAACTTTAACTACTTTCCAAACAAACCAGCCCTGTTTATTGCAAGTTAACATGACACGAGCCCACAATCCGATCGAAAATCAGCACTTGGTCAGCGGTCATCATAAAAAAAAAAAACAGGTAGCTTAGATCTGCGCAGGCCGCTGCTGCCCTCGCAATATAAGCGGAAGGTGATGGTCTATCTCTCCATGTATGGGTCGGGTGGGTGGGTGAGATCAAAAATGGACTGATAGCTTCAGCCTGTGGCGCCTTATATAAGCTGACGTCCGATCTCACCCAATAGGAAAAATTGTAAAATTGGTCTTGAAAAGCCCAAAGGGGAGTGTCCAATTACGTCCAACTATAACTGAGCTTTCCTAGCCAAACAAAATGATGGGAGCATTTTTCTCTCCAGCTAACTAAAAATAAAGACATTGCTAAAGTAGCTTTGTCCTCTTCTAATGGTCAACTTGTTGATTCCGGGTTAATTTGACGAGGAACAGCATATTTTGTTTAACATGAGACAACTTTTTTTCTAACTGGTGACATTCGACGAAGTACAAGCGAGCTGCCATGAGTTGCCATCACGGAGACATGAAAATTACTATACTATGCAAAACACTATATAATTTAATATTTTACTCTCTTTTACGTACTGCAGTCTGCTTTTCTGTAACCTCTTGTTAAGTATAACAACTAATGCTTCTTCTGACAAGGTTTCGAGTTTTAATAAGTTCAATGGCTTATAAAGTTTCTCTTTTGAAAAACATGAAGGCATGTAAGCTCAATTTACGACCAACACTTTAAAAACACCAGATATTAAAAAGCCTTCTGATATTAGTTAGAGGCGCGTCGCATCTCCTCGCTGGATTCACAAAAGAAGCTAAAAGTTACCTGGTGGACACTTTTCACATCCGTGAACTCCTTTAGTTGAAAGATTTGTAAATGTTCCCAAGGGACATGGTGTAAATGCTGTGTTGTCTTGGCGGAATCCCGAAGCCAAAAGAGCTGAAATATATGCTTTTACACGAAAGTAGTCTGGGTCTCCTTTGACGTAGATAGCTTCATCATCGGAACTGACAGGACTCCTAGAAAAAAAAATGCTTTGGTGGATTGAAAGAAACAAAATGTAATATTTTTCTTTATTATTTTGCATGGGTTAGCAATAGATACACACCGAGACTGAAATTAAAAAAAAAAATCTGCAACACTAACACCAGTGAGTAGTGGCTAGTGCAATTTGGAAAAACATTTTGCAGCATTTTTTTCGCTATTTAGGGCTACGCGTTATTACCTCATTTCGAGTTAAATTTGCACACATTTAATTTGCTAGGTTTAAATTTGGTTTTACAGTTTTTACAATGCAAGTGTCTCGTGTAAGTAAAAAATATAACGTATGTTAAGTAAGTAATGCAAGCTTAAGTGAGGTAATGTAATGTATTGCAAGTCATATATGTAAGTAATGTAGCACATTGTAAAAAATCCAGTAATTTTATGCAAGGTTTTGTAAGTAAGTAATGTCGTATGTAGTAAGTGGAGTACTGTAAGTAGGTAATGTAATATAATATTTTGTTAGTATTGCTTTGTTACAAACTCAAAATTCAGCAAAGTGAAAGTCGATTAAATATTATATTGTGCTGAAAATTGTAAGTTTTGGAACGTATGTATTCTGTAATTGTAATGTGATTATTAAATTGGAAAAAAAATAATTTGGAAAAAAAAATAGGTCTGCAATAAGTACATCCTGGCCTATGCTTAGCGTTATAACAGGCGGTTGGAATTTTAATAAGTCAGTATCTGGAAGCAAGAGACTATGAGGGGTACATCATAGTCTCTTGCTGGAAGTTGAATCGTTATATGTGAGAAGGCAATCTCTTTCGTACTCGCAAAAAAAAATGGTTCTCTTGGTCGTGTCCTGGAAGTAAAACAGAAGGAGAGAGGTAGGTTTGTGAAGAGAGTCGCGCTAAAAGCCAAGTCCACGGTCATGGAACATCCCATTGACAAGATCATTCCTCTTAAGACTCTTAGACTGCACGGGAGCAGCTAAACATTGCTGATATAGATGTCCTCCACAAATTGCGATCACTCTACCCTTCGTTTGGAAATCCTTGGGGAAGAAAGCAAACGAAGGGTGACTATGAGCGTGACTTGCTCGTAGCAAGCTAGCGGGGAGATTTATGCGAGCCATTAGTCGCGCGCGTGGCGGCGGCTTTGCATATCACGCTTGCAGCGCTTGCGATCCTCTCCACGCTTGTGCTTTGTTCTTCTTTGCATTATTCCCCTCGGATTAACACTGTAACCGGTTGAGAGATAAACGGATCGTGTTACGGCAATTCAACGGAATGCAGCAGCGGTTTCAAATGTCTCGTGAAGGGTTAGGTTTGGTAAAAGCGTTTCCAACATTTGGAATTATTTACGCAAAAGAGCCACTGCTACAAAGATCGTTTGCGTTCCTTGACTCACCTTCGGTATTTTTTAACTTTAACCCCTGTAGACCGTGTCCAGTTACGTGCGCCATTTTAAATTCAAAATCAGGCTAATCTTTTATACGATTTATCTCTGAAACGATGCAGGTGACCCCCATTCTTTGCATTTGTGATTCAAGTAACTCATTATCTCAATGCAGTAAAAAAACAAACAAACAAACAAAAACAAAAACAAATAAATAATAAATAAATAAATAAATAAATAAATAAATAAATTAAAAAAACAGTCTATCGACTCAAGCATTTTAGCGCAAACGCTTAACAGCATTAATAAGGCTAATGACTATAACGCTGCCTAACAAGAAGTAGATGATCGTCGTAAAGATCGACTTCATGAAAAATAGTGACTACGATATCGATGCAATATTTAATTCGCGTTCTCCAAATATATTGATATATAAATGTCTGTTCTAGTCTATACCTGATCGGAGTGATCCGTCGCGTGGTTCTGTTTTGATTGAGACCTTCTTGCACCCCGAAAGGACAATATCATTGCGTTCGACGAAGTGGAACGCAAGCCTAATTTTGTTGCGTGACTATGGAGAGTTGGTTGCCCTGTGTAAGGTTATAGGCTGGAAAATCCACATTCCTGTAAGGGCACAAAAATGGCCACCCCGCTTAAATTTTACAGGGGCATGTCACTGCATAGTTATTAACTATGTCACGGCCAGTAAACTGGTACCGTAAGTGAGACATGTGACGAACATGTGAGCACGTGAGCAGGCAATGTAGACTGTGGTCCTTCTTTCAATGTGCACTCGATCTCATTCTTTCGCCGTGGAATTTTGAGGCTGAGTAGTATTATATTCAATAGTCCTTTCCAGTATGATGGTATTTAAACGTTCGTTCGAGCTCACGATGAGCTTGATTATTTTATATGTTCACGAGCACGATCGCCTAGGCTTTGGGATATTAACTGTGGAAACAGCTTTATTAAATGCCCGGGCTGTATTTGAGTGCATTTGTGGATTTAGTTCCAGTTGCGACAGAAAAGGTCAGTAGCATCCGGTCGAATATTATTTGGAATCACTGGAAGAGTGCTCTGAAGGAAAGATCCATAAGAGTGAACCTGAACCAGGGAACGGAAATGTAAATACTGTGTACTTTGTTAATCAGGCCAGAGAAAATACTCGAATCAGTCGCACGGAGTTTGTTTACGCGATCAACGAGCACGCGATTTCAAATGTTTACTCAGTTATATTTGAGCTTCCTGCTTAGAATAATGTTCGAAAGAACATATACTTTCACAAATTAGCTTTTGCGCTTAAACATTGCAAGTCAATGTGACAATATTTAGCAAGAAATTTGAAAGCTGATGTCAATTTTTAGTCCTATTAAACTTGTGAGTCTACGGAAACTGGTGCCGTCACGCAACGCAGTCTTCAATCCGACTGGCATGGACTTTGTCACTGAAATATCTTTCTGTAAAACCCGGGTTGTTGATGAAAAAAGGTTGGTTTTTAGAGGTTGAGAGTCAGCTAGGGAAATAATTTAAGATATTTGTATAAACATTTATACGGCGTCGAACGCACTCTTATAGTCTTTGATTACTACTAGTTATCGAATCTATTATTGCAAATGGTTTGAACCCAGGAGTATCAGAAGTTCGTATTGTGTGATCGTCCGGGTGAGTGTAGTTCTGAAAAGAACTGTTGTTGGTGACTGACGTTTCGACAACCTGAGCGGAAGTCATCTTCAGAGTCAAGAAACTTGACTCTGAAGATGACTTGCCAAGAAAAGAAATTCGTGCAAAGAAGAAGGTTGCGGTTCTATTGTGGTTTGCGATAATTGCTTTCAACAGTTTCAATAAAAGAAGCTGTGTACTACAAGTAACCTGGTAATTTTCAGATATGATCTGGCAGCATAATTTACTTTTTTATAATAATTTTTCACAACGCGGGAATATTGTTCGCTTACATATAATAGAGACTTTGACTTCGAATGAACCCGTCATCGGTCATTGAAAACGGGCACAAAACGCGATTTGCCGCCCGAATTAAAAGATATGGTGTTTTTCCTGACGCATTTGTGCGAAATTGATCCAGTTTTCAGTCGAGTTTTCCTCGCGGAGTTAAAGAAGGCGCGCCGGTTTTCTTTTCGCTGGAAGATCAACAAAGAAGCTGCCCCTGAATATACGTTTGAATTTGTTGTTGCTCAAACCATTAAGCAGTTGTTGAAAACCAAACAAAACCGACAACCGCGATTGGCTTGTACATGAATTCAATCACCTGAGAATGACAGAGAGAACCAGAAAGTGTCTTCAGCTAGCGCTAGCCGTAACCAACCTCGTAGAGCATCGAATCAAGACAACAAGACGAAGGTACCAAGTTATATCATTAGATTAATCTTTTATTTATATCATAACTTACACGGATTGTCATGCTTTTAGATGGTATGGGGACTAGATAGGTTCTAAAAATCACCATTTTCATTTGTGAGTTATACCCTATACTGAGTCCATCGTACACTAGTTTTCTGAATGACAATTATTTCGGATACATAGAAAATCCGTATAGGTACATATTATAAATACTCTCTGGTTTGCCCACGCAAACGTCCACGTAGTACTTTGACGTTGCTGAGGATTAGAAGATATTTTCTGGTTCACCCAGGCTGAAGTCCATGCAGCACAGTTGCTGATGAGTGCTTCAAGATATGTAACAAAATCGTCAAAGTTATTTTTCCGACGTGCGTGACGTACATTATAGAAACATGTTACATATCCTTTCTGGTTCATCCAGGCTGAAGTCCATGCAATGCAGTTGCTGAGTGCTTCAAGATATGTAACAAAATCGTCAAAGCTTTTTTCCGTCGTGCGTGGCATTGTAGGAACATGCTGTAGTGGGTTCTGGTTCACCCAGTCTGAAGTCCATGCAGTACAGTTGTTGAGTGCTTCTGGATATGTATCAAACTCGTGATAGTGATTTTTCCGTCGTGTAGTTTCCAGAATCGCTTCGCATTACTTGAAAACAATAAGATTATAAGCTCGTGATTTCTATCACGCATAGTAATTGTAAGCGTAACTTCTTGAGAGGTTTTTGAAAATCTCGTTGCAATAATTTTTGAGAACTTCTGACTCATTAACATAAAGTGATTTACACGTGTACACCTGTACACGTGACGCGTTTTGTGGAACACAAACGATCACTGCCAGGGATATGATTACACTGGAATGTTACAAGCCACTGGTATCCCGTGGAGGTGCAGAACTAAAAGTTCTTCATCTCCACGGGATCCAATGTCTGTGTTTGGTTGCTAAGAACGTCTGGCTCGTTATGCTGTATTATAATGGAAATAATAAAATACAATTTGTAATAAATTAATATTAGAATTGGTATCTTTGTAAATATTATATACTATAAAATTCGTTATACTCAGAATAAAAATTAGAGGATGAGTCTTATCCCCTTGAACAGGAGCCCGTGCCTTGAATAAGAATTCTATAATAAAATAAAAAGGTGCATTCACACGTGGTACTAAGTGTTAAAACTTTAAAACTGTCAAACTAGAATGCCTATCAGCAGTCATTGCTGACGTGCAACGTATGGCGAAAGGGATTGAGAGTTAAACCAAACTACTATTTGTTATGCATTTGTTCAGCGTCCTTTCTTTCTTTTTTTTCTTTTTTAAACAGCTTTATTGGGTAAACCACATAAATAAATAGCATAAATAAAAAAGGCAAGACCCAAAAGGGGCAGGTGCAACGGGATGAAGTCACATGCGAGGCACTGGATTAAGACCTAAAATTAAAACAAAAGCATACACAAGCATTCATAAGAACGAAATATATATCTAGAGTGGCATGAGCATGTTTGGACTAGCATCCACGTGCAGGGGTAATTGAGATCATATACCCTTGAAAGGCGAGTGCCCATTAGTTTGCGGACAGTTGTATGAAGAAAGTTGTGTTAAAAAAGTGCTAATATTCCTATAGCACTTTTTTAACACAACTTTCTTCATACAGTAATTCCAAGTGCTACACAGCATCAATTCAATTGGGGACAGTTATAGCATGTTACACAATGGTTTAAAATCTATGTTGCGCTCTAAACACCATGATGGCTGCTGCTACGCAGCAACTTTTAATTGCATGGGAAAGAGGTTACCAGGGCTACAAATCTTACTTCGATCTAGTCGCCAGGGTCCAATAGACCATTTTACAGTTGTCGGCTTAGTGACCTGGTTTCTGAATCTGAATGGCAGCGAGGCTGGAGTTGACCTTGTCTTGACACAGACCTTGCTGCTTTTATTGTGCAAATCAAGTTGTTCTTATGCTAACTAATTTGCATTTACATGAGCAAAGCGGAGGTCTGTATCAAAGCAAGGCCACCTCCAGCCTTGCTTGCACTCATGGCCAGGTAACTAAGCACACAACTGCAAAGTGGCCTTTTGTTCAATAGTGGGTTAACTTGACTCTGAACAAAACCATTAACCCTAGGTGCTCACCCTGCTTTGAGTAACTGCTTTGAGAACTCATTACAAGCAAAACACAGGTTACTTTTCCACAGTTTATTTAATCTTGAACTAATTTTAGGTTTAGGCATGAAAGTAAGATGAACCAACAAAATACCTGGGAGGTGTGATAGTTTGTACTGGCTAAATGAAAACGAATCTAAATTGGTTTTAGGTGGTGATTTGAATAAAAGAAATGCATAAAATGTAAATGAACATAATTAGTCAAAGTTCAACACGACTGAATCAACTTTACTTCAAGGCAAACATTTCAGCATCAACATGTGTAAAAACCAATAAAATCCTAACAAAGATAACATTACAACTATTCTAACAGAGCCCTATATAAGTAATTTGCCATTAGAAATGGTGGTAGTGTTCCCAAATTCTAAACGTCCAATTGTATAAAATGAACAAAAAAACAACAACATGTAAACTGAACATGTAAACTGGAAGGTTATGTTAAGTAATGTCCATCTGCATTGCACTGAAACACTGGACAAATGATAGCCTGTTCCAGGCTCTCTGTCAGTGGGGGATTAAAAAAGGGGGCGGGCGACGAGTGGGGTCTCCTTTTCTCTCACGGATCCCGCTCGCCGCTGATCCCGCTTGTCGCCCGCTCCCTTTTTCGACCGTCCTCACTGACAGAGAGCCTGGAACAGGCTAGACAAATGATTTTTTGGGGTTAAAAGTTCATAACCTCTGATTGTAACTGAAACTAATACTTTGAACATGATGATGGAAAGTGTGCTAAACATTGACAAGTTAAGATCTGCATTGTTTTTCTAATGCGTCACGCAACGACTGACTAAGTGAAAGAAGGGCTACTCGTGGTCTAAATCGCCTTAAAATAGCAACTGTCATATAAAAGCCAAATAAATTAACCATCACATCAACTCATCACGGCAACCGTACTGCGCTGAGAATTTCAAATGCTATTCGGTTTTCTATGGCCTTTCCATCTGCTCGGCTTCTTTGACGTGATCACGGTCACGCCCCAACAGCCATTTGGAATTACATTTTGCACACCAAGAGTAGAAAATGCACATGTTACATGTGGCATTAAATTACAAGTGAAGTTTATGTCTACATTTTAAAAAACACTTCCCGTAAGCATATTTAGGACCAAAAGGAGTTTCCCTCGCAAAGTCTACATCACGTCAACAGTCCAATACTGAGCTAGAGCGGCCTGTGCATAACAAACACTCCGAAATATAATAGCCCATTTCACGGTTAATTTTTCTCATTTGCATTACAATGTAATCCAACGTGGATGCGAGGCAATTTCGGGCTAAAACTGCAAAATAGCCCGAAATTGCCTCACATACATGCTAGAATTCATTGTAATGCAAATGAGAAAAGCTAACCGTGAAAAGGGCTATTGAAGACTAATTCGTGACCAGAGCCAAAAAAATATGCGAGTCAAAAGTAAATATAAAAACGAAAAGAAGAAAAGAAGTACTCAGTCTGTACGGTCTGCACAGTCTGCAGTCTACAGTCTACAGTCTGCAGTCTGCATGGTCTGCATTTTGGGGTGACCCAGTTCGTGATGTCTTGCTTGTTTACTCGAACATTGAAATCACGAAATAAGATTTTCTTTTGTGAAACATTCAGGCAAAACTACGCGAAAGCTTTGTCAGAGCCTTTTAAAGCACTATAATAGTATGCGTTCATAGTTGAATTTTAGCTTTCAAGCTGAAAACAAACATTTACAAAGTAAAATCTCAACTAACCTTTGAGAAGAAGAGCACATGGCAAAAACACGGCGTGCAAGGCGTTGTGGTTGAATTTGTGGATACAGCGCAATGCATTGTGGTAGAAAAGTTTGAAGCTCGATTCCCTTGCCGATTATATCTGCTGACTTCGCTCAGTCGCTTCAGGCTCCTTCGCTGCGTCAGCAATAAAAAGCAACATTAACACTGCCATCGGTACTTTTAACAAAAATTAAGAACCATAAAGTATGGTTTTCATTGGCAGCGAGTCTACCTGCAACATACAGTGTACCCTGTGTATTCGATAAACAGTTTCGATATCTAACTTTTCAACATATAAGATTTATAGTAAAAAATATAAATATTAGAATTTGGTATCTTTGTAAATATGCTATAAAATTCTTTCTGCCCACAACAAAATTAGAGTATTGGTCTTATCGCCTTGAATAATAATTCTATAATAAAATAAAAAAAGTGCATTTACATGTAGTGGTAGCGTTAAAACTTTAACTCTTACCAGCATAAACTAGTCAACAATATAAACAGTAACACTGCCACTGGTACTTTTAACAAACATTAAGAACCATAAAGTGTGGTTTTCATTGGCAGGCAGACTATCTTCCCTCTAGGACATACTCATCTGAGCAAAACTGTTAAGGTTTACGTGCCGCTACCGTAAAACCACATAGGAGAGTCTGTGGTGGCCTGTCTAATAACTTTTCAAAAAGGTAAATCGCTCAAAGACAAACTCGCCAGAACAAAACTTTAGAGGCTTACGTGCCACTACCGTAAAACCACATAGGGGAGTTTGTGTTGGCCTGTTTATGACCTTTTCAAAAGAAATATTTGTCTGAAAGAAAAAATTCGCGCAGAGAGTTTCACCGAAAAAAAAATTCCTGCAAAAGCCGTGAGCGAAAAAAAAAAAAATTCGTGCAAGCTAAAAAATTCCCCTTCCCCCATCACTTTTCTAATGGTGCGTCCCTTGGCATTTCGAGTCTTTAAAGTTTGGTTTGGACCTAAGTACAGAATTTTACCTTCTAGAAGAAATCCGCAATGCCATCAAATAAGTTTCTTTCCCCAATCCCTAGAATATGCAAAGGACTAAAATACATTAGGTACCAAACAAGAAAAAAAAAAAAAAAAAAAGAGTGGACAGAGAGGGACATTGAGGGCGTTTGCGGAAGCGAAAATCTATTTCCCCAGACGTCCGCATGATACCTTTCACATGTTTATCTGGAAGTTTTGAAAGGGCGGGCTGCGTGGATACATGTTTCGTCACTAGAAGCGCCTAGAGAATCTCAACCTCTGGAGTAAAAACGCTGGGTACATGAAGAAATATCCAAGTTTGACCCAAAATGCACTGGTACCTCGCTAATATTATACATGTTTAATAACTAACACAAGTGACTAGGTGTCAATTGATATTCTGACTGGTGAATATGGTGAACTCTCATTTAACGATTTAATTTTTTTTTAAATGTTATTGTT
>JAHPZR010039583.1:20000-40000 GCA_019787425.1 Platygyra sinensis | reverse complement strand
ATAAATTCAGCTTTAATTTTTTGATGTTAAAAAGCCATTGAAGTAGGACAACGTTTCTCATTAGAGACAGCATTTATTATTCAAGAAAAGGGATTTATAGTCGCATAAACATATCATGCAGATTAACAAAAGGGCAAATACATGTATGAACGTTTTGAGTCTCCAAGCTTTTAATTTGGCGCCAAAAATGGGTTGCCCACGTTCGTCAACTCGCTCGTCGATCGCCGTCGCCAGGTACATACATACATACATACATACATACATACATAGATACATACATACATAATCTTTATTTATACACGATATATTTAAAGCAGTATAGCTTGTGGGGTCGTGTGTTTAAAAGGTAGGAAAGTATTTGTGTAATTTACAACAAAATATGCTGTTCCTGATCAAATCAAACTCAAAATGCTCGAGTTAAGCATTAGAAGACGCCAAAGCAACTTAAGTACTGTCTATATTTTTTGTTAGCTGGGAAGAAAATTAACAAATGGTAAACGCCATAGCGTGCACTATTGAGTTATGGATGCACGCGGGAGGTTGCTAAGCACGGAAGAAGCGTAAGAGTCGCACGAGGCGATAGCCGAGTGTGACTCTAGCTTCTTTAGTGCTTAGCAAACCTCCCAAGTGCATCCATAACCCAATAGTACACGCTATGGCGTTTATCATTTGTTTTATAACATAACATTGAGACATTAAAACAACGGAAGTCTTTTTATTGAGCTACATACATACATACTTACATACATACATACATACATACATACATACATACATACATAACAAAATGTTTCAAGTGACTACTCAGATCTTGAGTACATAAACTCCATATGTACTCAAGATCTGAGTAGTCACTTGAAACATTTTGTTATAACTGCTCCTTCATTGTAGAGCACTATATTGGCTCCAGCGGTGATCAGCACCTAAACTGAACTACATACATACATACATACATGAGCTAGCATACAATAGTAGATGCTGAATTAACCAATTAGGGCGCGCTCTTTGCTTTAGTTATGTTATAAATACTGTTATCGTGATTTTTCGATAGGATAGGTTGGTTTTGGCAGTCACTCAATTTTTAAAGTGCAGCCAGTGTATGCAATGGTGTCAAGCAAATCATTGTTTTCGGAGCTTTTTCTATTTTTGAGTCGGGAGGTATAACAAAACACTTAATGACTGGCCCCTCGGGAAACAGTGAGTTTTGTTTCCCCTCGACCTCAATGTTCCCCTCGGCTTCGCCTCGGGGGGCATTGAGGGTCTCGGGGAAACGAAACTCACTGTTTCCCTTGTGGCCAGTCATTAAGTACTTAGTAACCAGTTCTTCCGTGGAAATTACCCGCGCGTTGCGTGGATGTTTTCGTGAAGGATCTGCTTACATGTATGTCGTTTCGTTTCGTTTCGTTTCGTTTCAAAGCAAAGGAAAACATCCAACGTTGTGGGGATTTATTCTTTGATATTTTGATTACAAGCAATGGAGCCTCGGCTCTTGGTATGTCGGATATGCGCAAACAACAACAACAACTGAATGAACCGCCGAAAAATGTTTAGACAAACAGGAAGCAGACGCCTCAACGTAAACTATAGGCAACTGAACAAACAGATGGTCGAAAGTACAGGCAGATGATTGCTGCCCAAGCAGTGAGAAGCAGGTTAAGCAGCAACGGCAACAACGTCGATGAAAAGACAACTTAATATTCAACCTACGAATCTCGCGAGAATTTAGATTCATTCAGTTTTTCTATACTGTCAGAAATATTCCAAACAGAATATGAAAGACAGCGTCAAATTTGAAAAAAAAAAAAAAAAAGAAATTTTAAAAATGTCCTCGTATAATTAAAAATTATTCCATGAGTGCGTGTTGGATATGAAATGATAGATAGCCAACGAGGCGCCTAGCGCCGAGTTGGCTATAATCATCTCATATCTAACCAGCGCGAGTGGAACAGTAATTGTTTTATTAAAAACGCCCCCAAAATATACAAAACTAGACTACAATAAAAACAAAAAAGCCCAAAAAATCACGCATACGCTCGCCATTTTTGTAGATCATGGTATCATGGTTCATATACCATGATGGCTTAGCCAATGAAAACTCTCGAATTTCATTATCCAATGATCCAGTTTTTAATAATTCACGTTATCCCGAATGTGCAAAACGTTGCTATTTCATTGTACTCATTGCCGTTGCTGTTAATCGAATAAACGGCCAAATAATGAACAGCCAAACGAGCACCAAACAAACGAAAGCCCGACCGAACAAAAAGACGACTGAGAGTGCCGAGAACATCTCTGCTATGAAACAAAATCAAAACATGTATACAATGATGTCCCCGCAATTTCGTCTACTGTAGTTTCGAGAAAGTCGCTTCGGCTGTCCACGCAACGCGCGAGTAATATCCGGGGAAGAACTGGGTACGGTGTCTAGAAATAACTTAAGAGGGATTACCTTAGTTAGAGGACTTATATGGGGATTCACTCTCTTACCTTGATAATCTCTTGTTGGTAGCTAATGCCAGACTTCAGTTTATGAAAGGTTTCACAGGAACACTCGTTTTAAATCCGAGGCACCAGAAAAAATGCACTCATGAACTGCTCTCAGCGGTCTTTGATTTGGAGAAGGAACAGTTATGCATTAAGTTGCTTGTATTGGAAATTTTCCGCGCTCGATAGTTGTAATTTCCAAACCGAAAGAGAATTACCGATGCTCAGCCCAAAACATCGTTTTTTTCTCGATGATTTGATATGAAGAAAAATACCTACGTAGCGTTTTTACAGTTACTAAGGCCTACTCATATGCAACAGTAGAGAAAATTCGGTTTCTTCTGCCGTACCGAACTATTTTTTATTTTTGTGGATATTGGCCAATGCGTTCACCAGCGAGCGCAGAAACAAACACAAGAATCTTCTTATAGTAGGGGTTTTCCCATATTTTTGGCCCTTTATTAAGCAGTATCTACAGATCTACACTCTGTCGCCGGGTTTCTTGCCTTTAAATAATTTTGAAGTCAGCTTTTAAGAGCGTAAATCTGAAAACATCGAGATCGGCCGACAGAAGCGGAATAACGATTTTTTTTAAGTTTTCTTATTTGACCACAAAAGGCCCATTTGGATAACTATTTTCGAAAATGACATTAAAAGGTTCGATTTGCTTTTCTTTTCTTCAAAATTTGGAAAACTTAAAAATTCGGCCACAGGGCTTTCGATGGCGGCCATGAAACTTGAAATTTCACTCATGTTTAACATGCTAGTATGGAAAAACGTTGTATCAACATGTCCTTTACACAGTTTGTGGGGCATATCTTAAACTTTACTCGGAACTAAATTTTGTTTAAAAATGTTTTTTTTTTTTACAAAATAGTTAACCTTCGGAAGCTGAACCATTTACGGATCTAAAGTGACAAGACTGATGCTGTGTTTACATTTGAGTTTTTACCAAGGTAAAAAGTTACTAAGGTCGCGTTACCCCTGTTACATCGGTACGGTGTTTACACTGGCTCGAGTAACTCAAGTTGATCTGTCAGCCCTCGCGGACGTCGTGAAATCGAACTGGCGGGAAATTCTAAAACCATGCCGCACTTCAAGAAATGTGGTAGCTTTGGTGGCGATTGCTTTCTATTTCTTAATTGCGCGAACTGCAACGTCAAGATTTCATAAGTTGTTGATGTCACAACACGTGAAGAGGTTGAGGCGAGAACGGAAGATTTTACCACAAATACCAGACGGGCTGGAGGTGCGTGAGCATGGCTGCGAAATCAGTTCTGGGTTGAGAGCCTTTTGCAAGGAGATTTCATGGAAGATTGGTGAAAGAAAAATTTCAGAATATCAAGGCGAACGTTTGAGTACATTGCTCGGGTGGTTGGCCCGGATTTGTCGAAGAGGGACACGAAATTGGATCGAAGTTTGTCTTGGAAAACTTGTAAATGATACTTGAAATGAAAAATACAATGCCTTCTTTTACCTGACAGATTGTTCGCATAAGAAAGTCGATCCAATCGTTCCCCTCATGATAGGACGAAACGCTTTGTCGCAAACTTGACAATCACACGATCTGCTCACAGCGGGAAGTGAAATATTACCCCGCCGCAAGCGGATATATCTGTCATCTCGACCTTGGTTACCAACTGTAACCATGCCTGATCACAGGGTAATTACAACTTTTACCTTGGTCAAATTTCCTTTGTCTTCTACGGCATTTACCAAAGTATCAGTTGGCATTTACACACGGAAAATGTTTACCTTGGTAAAGTAAATCTGGTACCTAGGTAAACCGTGTAAGTCTATCTATTGCTGTCTGTTATATTTCAGTCAAGTAAATAAATATAACCAAATAAAGCAGATTCTTTAATTCTACTCGCCTGGAAAAATTACAGGCGGCCCGTAAAAACTGTTTCGTTGAGAGAGTTTTCCGTGAGGTCACTTTGACACATATTCAATCGTTAATTATTGCGCAATTGTTTATATTTCCGATTATCTTTTATATTTTGTACATTGCCACTATTAAGATATAGAATGGAAATAAATCTAATACTAGGAATACCTGCCGGTAGAGTGCCAACGAGTAAACGCTGGCACAGTTGTGCGCCGAGAGAAGATTAAGAAATAACCAGAGTACAGACCATTGTTTAAACTGAATCCGCCATTGTGTGAAAAAGCAGTGCAAAACTCACGTTTTTCTTTTTTTTTAAATCCTCGTGAAAAATCGAAATTAGTCACACCACTATGGCTCTTGCAATAATTTACGACCAAAACGGCTGAAAAACCATACCCTTTGGGGCCGCACATACCTATATAGCCCATAAATGGGAGCAACCCCCCCCCCGGGGGGGGAGGGCTGTTACTTCGGTGCACGCACTTCAGCAAGTGGACTTTGGACCTAAGCACTTCTGATGGGATAATTTTCAAACGAAGCTACAGTTGCAAGCTCCCTAAAATTTTGGAATAAGAAGACTATCCAAATTGATTTGCTAAGTTCCCTGAAGCTTGACAGATAGTGGCTTCCTGGAAAACAGAGCTTAGACTGTTTTTCACTCAGCCGCGGGCACAAACTAACAGCGACACGTCGTGTGACTCGTGACTCGTTCGTCGATCAAATTGTGATTTCGAGCCCACTAGCTCTTTTGGAAAGAGGCTTTATATTCCCTCTGTTATGTTTAAAGTGAATATATTTGAATATATTCAAGTGTTTTTTTCCTTAGTTATGCTGGCCGATTTTGTCAGTTGTTTTGGCAAGATTGTTGTTTTGGCATGCTCGCCGTGACTGTCAAATTTGTAATTTTGAGCACACTTGCTCGATAAAAAAGAGGCTTTATACGCCCTCTGACTGGGTTTATAGTGATTATGTTCAAATGGTTTTGCTTTTTGTTTCTTAAATGGCACGCTGGCCGATCTTGTCAAGGCAATTGACTATTTTGGCAAGCTAGCCTTGACTGTGGCACTACCACTCGCCGTTTTCGAGCTGATCTCGATAACTGCCTCGCTGGGCGATTTTTCAGCCTGCTCGTCGCTAGATTTGTGACACTTTGACTAACCGGCAAAAACACTAAATTAAAACACACGCAAGAAGACAAAGCTCACTAGTGAATGATATATATATTTCCACTATCCACTCACCTTTTCCTGCCGAGTAGCCTACACAAGTACCGCGATGCCATTGGATAACTCGAAGACAATCACCGATGACGTCACTCTTGCGTTACCTGATATTACCTTATGGTGACTTTTTCATTCGAGATTTCATCTCCCTGTACCAAAATCAACTCATGCACACGGCTTTATAATGCTGCCGCCTCGCCAGCCTCGTGTCTTCGCTCGGCTGGCTCGTTGGCAATAAGAAGTCCAAACAAGGTTTTACAACTGGGCTTATCCAATTCAATCGCTTCAATGGTTTTTCAATAGGACTGGCACTTTATCATGAGTAACGCAAACTACTTCACACGGTAGCAAACGTAACCAGCTGGTTGAAAAAGGAGGCTCAAAACCGTTTCCAGCACTTAGATTTTGATGGGTCGTTATAACCACTCTTTGTCACTTAATACTAAGATCATCATGGTATCAAAATACTGCCCAATCATTGGTGAACATGTTGTTATCATTTTTGTAGCTCAAAAGGTTTCCATAGCAACAGTACAAGCAACTGTTATTAGTAGTAATCAAAGAGTATGAGAGTGCGTTCGACGCCGTATAAACACCGTGGTTTACACAGATACCTTAAATGATTTCCCTAGCTGACTTTCAATCTCTAAAAACCAACCGTTTTTCATCAACAACCGGGGTTTAGGTTCAGGTTCACTTTTATGGATCTTTCCTTCAGAGTACTCTTCCACCGATTCCAAATAATACTCGACCGGATACGACTGACATTTTTTTTTTATCGCAATTTGAACTAAATCAACAAATGCAATCAAATACAATCCGCAAATTACAGCTGTTTTAGGCGATCGTGTTCATGAACATATAAAATAAACAAGCTCCCCGTGAGCCCGAACGAACGCTTAAATAACATCGTACTCGAAAGGACTATTCAACATAACACTACTCAGCCTCAAAATTCCACCGCGAAAGAATCCAACGCTACCTCTGAGATGAAAGCACATTGAAAGAAAGACCAAAGTCTACATTGACTGCTCACATGCTCACATGTTCGTCACATATATTGTCACATGTCTCACTTACGGTACTAGTTTACTGACCGTGACAATAGTTAATAACTTTGCGGTGACATGCCCCTGTAAAAATTAAGCGGGGTGGCCATTTTGTGTCCTTACAGGAATGTGGGTTTTCCAGACAACAACTTACACAGGGCAACTAACTCTCCATAGTCACGCAACAAAATTAAGCTTGCGTTCCACTTCGTCGAACGCAAAAAAACGCCCTTAATTACTGCTTTAGAGGCTTATATTTAAAACTAGTAGTAATCGGAGATTAGGGAAGTGCGTTCGGCATTTCAAAGGGGAAATATTGTGTTGTGGTTATTGGGGTAGATGAATATGCCTATGGTATATTGTCAAATAAAGGGTTATGGCGTATTGTGAAACTTGTATTTAGTCTGTGTACGAAAAGGTTTTAAAGGCTAGTTATATGGTATGGTTTTTGAGGAGGCAGTCGTCGCAGTCCATCGCGCGTGTACATATACAAGTTTTACCGTAGTTGGTGTGGTAGTTAAGTGTTAGTAAGTAGTAAGAGAATAGTTGAAAACGTGTTTAAATGAAAGCAATAATTTTATTTAAGTCTATGTTATTAAACAATGTTGAAAATGTTAACTACTTCTGAAATTTCTGTAAAGCCTTCATAACATGTATTTATAGATCTTGTACGGGGATTATAAAATGTGTTTTTCTATTTAGAAATAGTTATCATAATAAAGGAAATTAATTATGAAAAAACAACAGGAACATATATATTTCTTTTTAAAAATAGTTATCATAATAAAAAAACATCAATTGTTACTTCTGTAACTGAACTGAACATTCTGAATTGAAAATAGGTCCTTTTTCTATTAAAGTTTGATAACATTGAGCTTTTTGAAGGGTTCAAACTGCTCATTTCGAAAGTCAACATTTAATACTTGTCAAATAGCCTCAAGTGAAACTCATTCTATCAGCTTATGAGAGGCAGTGTCATAATAAAGAATAGTTATCATAATAAAGAATATTAATTAAGAAAAAAGAACAGGAACATGTATTTTTCTTTTTAAAAATAGTTATCATATAAAAAACATCAACTGTTACTTCTGTAACTGAACTTAACATTCTGAATGGAAAATATATCCTTTTCCTATTAAAGTTTTATAACATTGAGCCTTTTGATGGGTTCAAACTGCTCATGTCCAAAGTCAACATGTAAATAATATTTCTCAAAGAGCCTGAAGTGAAACTTCTATCACCTTATTAGAAGCAGTGTCATAAGTACTGCAGAAGCTTTTTGAAGGGTTTAAACTGCTCATTTCCAAAGTCAACATTTCAATAATATGTCTCAGATAGCCTCAAGTGAAACTTCTATCACCTTATTAGAAGCAGTGTCATAAGTAATGGAGAAGCTGGATTCATTGTCTAGGAGATGGAAAATGAAGTCTTCCTCTGATATGATGTTGAGGTTAACATCGGGTAAAAATGAAGCCAGTTTATCGACCTCGTGATTAAAGAGTGTAAGTGTAAGTTTGTCATTAATGTTTTGAGTGTTCTGAAAAAGCACTTTCAAAAACCACTGAGGTTGACAAGAAGTTACTCTCATCATCATCTTGCAGTACTGACAATTTGCGATCTTTCCATTCGATTTCACTGTAACCTTCTTTTTGCATGACGTGCAGGAAAGACTTTTTGAGGCGTGTTGGACACCAATTATTTTAGCTGACACCTTCCTATGTGTGAGTGATTCTATTTCTGTTGTGACTTGTGCCAAGTCTTGTGTGAAAGCTGGGATCTCTTTGAAAAGAAACTCCTCTGACTTTGGGGTGTTGAGATATCGCGATCCATTGGACTCTTTGAGTCTGAGATTCTGTAAGGCGTAGGTCTTTTGATCTTCTAGTTTGTTACAATGTTCCTGCCAGAGTATCAGTTTTATCGAGGTTGTGTGGTCAACCAGAATGACTTCTTGTCTTTGTAGAGCGTAGCCATAACGACTGTTAATCGTTTTTACCGCAGTGATGCTGGATACCTTTGCCTTTATGTCAACCAATTGCTCTTTTGATACCTCTTGTAAAGATGAGAGACTTGGTAAGGAAGATGATGTTGCAGCGTCTTGGTAGACAAATGGTACAACCACAGGTTGTACAGTTGTGTTGTTTTGGATGATGATACTTTCGACGTCATCTTTGATGGAAGATGTTATGTTGTGGAGCCTTACAGCTGTTCTTCCTTTCTGGTACTTTTCTAGCAGGGGTCTCTTTGCTGGGTTGAAACAGACTGCCCTAACCACTCTGTCACTTCTTTGAATATTGCAGTTGAAATACTTGGTTGGGGAAAACGTGGCCTTCTTCACAGGAGATATGGTTTGGATGTAGCCCAAGATTTCTTGTACTTCAGAGCTCTGAGAAGCTACAAAAGAGGAAAAGTCAGTGGATATGTCATATAATGCAAGTTTAGGCATGTTTTATGGAAAATTAAATGTGGAATGTGAATGCAATATACAGCTGTAGTCATGGCATAGCACTGGTTATCATATGAATTCTTACTGGAATGGTCTTGAAGCACCGCTAACTTTACCTTGTATTGACACCTGATTGAACTAATCATGCCATGTATCTTAACACAATGGGAAATTTACGTCTCAGTTGCACCAAGCAAATTGTTTATATTCACATACACATCACCGAAGGCTCTGTCTTCTCCAAGAACAAAAATTATAAAACCTTTCTTTAATTATAAGCTGTCCATTTGCTTCGTTTAGTTTTGGGATTAACTGTTTTGTATTGCAGTGAATAAATAAAATAAATAATAATAAAGAGCTTTTTATCAAAGTATAATTTATTGAACCTACTTACATTTCAATTGTGTCTCATCATTCATCTTGGAAGGTGGCTTTTGGTGGTCTTTTCCTGATAAAAGAAAAGATTATGGTTATTGCTTAATACTTTTTTTCTATTATTTTACAAATTTCGTTTGCAATGTCTTCTATCCCAGTAACATGTACATGTAAAACAGTGTAAAAGTAAACATGAATTTCTTTGAGGATTTATTTGAAAAATTCTATTTTTTAATTAAATTTCTGCATGTATCTTGTGCAAGTTCATCAAGTCTCTTTTCTTCTTCAAGTCTATATTTTAAATTGGTTGAGTTTCTAAGACCTTTAAGCCTTTCAAAGGTCATTGGTTCAATAATGCAAGAACAGAGTGTTTTAACTCGGCTAATTGCCACATATGAAATGCCTGCAGTTTTTTCAGTTTGACCAATGTCAATCCATGCTTTTGGTAGTGTTAGACCTTGGCTCTTGTGTATTGTTATTGCCCAAGCCAGTTTTAACGGCAGTTGTTGTCGCTCATGCATTCCATCAAGACATTGAGAAGTAACTGTGATTGGGCATATAGGAACGCATGATGGAATGGTCTTGCTAATTGATGGGCCTTTGTAGTTGTCAAATTTCACAATAACCGCCTGAGGCAAGTCTGGAGGCTGGTGATTGTCTGCATAAATGAAGTCTATAACAGTTCCAGTTGCACCATTGCAAAGCCCAACGGCAATACTACTTGGCTGATTTGTTTTGCGACCGCAACGGGTCGGTTGGCACAATGGCCTCCAAGCAATACTACTTGGCTGATTTGTTTTGCGACCGCAACGGGTCAGTTCGATCAAACATGGCGAACCGTTCAGAACAAACCACGTTCTGGTTGATATACAGGGTCCAGAAGTGGCACACACTTTCCTCAGGCCTTGATAAATTACACCTAAGAAACTGTTCAACAACATAACAAAATAACTTACCGATCAAACAGCAATAAACGGTCAATAAAGCTTGTTCACCAACGAACAACCACGTTCTCGAACGTCCGAGAAACTGCGAAGCACGAGGCAGCATCCTTTGCGCAACGAAATTGTGACGTCATTCACCAGGCAGCATCCTTTGCGCAACGAAATTGTGACGTCATTCAAAATGGCGCTGAAAAGATGAACGCCCGGCCGGCCGACCGATCGAACGAAAAAACACGGGTCAGCTTTCGCTTGCGTGCACAGGAAACCTACGCGATCACAGGTAGCCCAGGAGATTAGGTAGCGTTCTTCCTTCGTCGAACGCAAAAAACGGCACGATATTTTTTTTTAATATCATTATCAACATTTGATAAACATGGCAAGGCGCCATCTTTGGCAAAGTTTAAAGAAAAATTCAACTTTTTAACGCAGTAAACGTTCCCTGTAAAGTGTTCGCTGTTAATAACTGTTACCTGAATCACTCACGCTTAGTAGCTAGTTATATCGATCCGTACCTCAGGGAAATTAATTGCTGATCACATTGTCACGCAACACAGTATAGGGGTGCGATTGCGGAACAAGTATTTTCACTGGCCAGAAATCGTATCCCCATCAAGGTAAACTTTACAAAAAAAGTAACAATGCGCTGAAGACCAAAAGAGACTAAGTATTGATATTTCCAAAGCTAGGAATGAAAATGTTAATTCGCGTTTACAAGGATTTCCGTTTAATAATGTCTGCTGATTTATATTAGTCTTATCACTGAAGGTCCGTAAATGGTAAACTCGGATTTCTTTATATTTTGCCAGGAGAAACCCTTTGGTGAACTATTTTCGAAAATGAAACAAAAATTTGTCTGAGAGTTTTTGATTTCGAGAAATTCAACAAAAAGTAAATTGCGGTTTGAGCTGTGCTGCCGGCATGAAATTTAGCTGAAAACTTGTGCACATTCACATCGCTCTCAGTGAATGACGACCCGATGTAGTTAAATTATCTGTTACATGTATATTTGGCATCTCGATAGCGACACAAATCTATAAAAATATTGCCAAGAAGTGCACTTCCACTTCAGATCAGAAGCAGCCAAGGATTGCTAGTTTTTGCACTTTGAAAAAACACTAAAAATAGGGCATTTTTTGAAGGCGATTTTCGTTTCTTGGTTCATGGAATTTTGGAATGAAAAATATATTTTTGCAAAGCCATTTTATTGTTTTACAACGTACAAAAAATTCAGCTTGGGCAATTGAAACGCCGCATGATAAGAAATGTTTTAAAAAAGGCTTTTCACGCGTAATTTACAATACAATCACCATGGTCACGGAAGCACAAGTACGTGGAGTTTATTGAACTAATTTATGTATTTCATGTTATAATAATTAGGGAACGGGTTGATGACATCAAGCTGGCTTTCAAATTTTTGCTTCGGAATTTCGATAAATTTGACCCAAATAAAACATCCTCTGTGCGACTCGGACAAAGTCAATATAAACGAGCTATTTGTCAGCAGTAAATACGGCTCATGGAGACCATCGTTGACAACAGTAGAAAGCTTGCTCCCGTGTTCGGAGTTAAACAAGTGCGAGCAGTCTAGTCTTAACAACTTTCGCGTTAGCTCAGTCATTCTTGCTGCAAGCAGGCAAAAGCCGTAAATAACTGTAGCTTCTTTCAAATACGACTCAGCATTTGGCATTTTCATCCGCAAGCTTTGAGCTCCTTCTTTCGTAATTTCCATTAGCAAAGTACACGTTTTCGTGAGTCGCAATGCGGCCGGATGCCTCTGGACTAGCAACGTTTACCTGCTTTTACGTCCTGTTTACCCGTGTTAAACTATTAACTGAAAAGCAAACTTTTAAGGCATCGTTCTTCTTTCGAAAGCCAACGCGAAAGAGCGGGAAAGGTTAGCTGAAGTCCAGTTTGTGATTGACAGTTGTTGTGTCGTTAGCCAATCAAATTATTTGAACAATTCTAACAAGGATTGTGATTGGCCTTTGTTAGCGTGATTTTTCAGAGATTAGTAGACAGCTGACGCCACTTTTACTCCTTTGGAAAATAAAATTTGGTTTGAAAATTCAGCGAATGCGTGGGGAAATTATTGAATTCTTTATCATAAAACAAATAAAGAAGCCTCGACTGTGCTCTGTTCAGTTGTAAAGCACTTAGGAAGCGGTAGAGCACTCAAGAAGTGGGGAAAAACACTCGACTGCGTCTCGTGTTTTCCCCTACGCTTCTTTCGTGTTCTACCGCTCCCTGCGTGCTTTACAACAGAACAGAACGCAGTCGGGGCTTCTTTATTTGTTAATTCGATCAAAAATTCTCATGTTCCCACACAGCGATAAGTCGTGTTAACATGGAAAGAAACTTCAAATCAATTTAAATTAGCGATATTAATTATCTAGCGACGAACAAACACTAATGATGGTGAAAATACGGAAAGGTCAAGTGTGATGTCATATCCACGCAAGCAAAGGTGTTGAAGTATAAACCTGTGTCGCGGCCAAAGTTAAAGATGTTTTTGTTTGTCCAGGAAAAAAAAAAAAAACCTTATGCTGTAAAGAGCTTTGCAACGGTTTCAATTCTTTTGCTTGACAGCTGAACATCAATTCAAATTATTTATTTCCTTTATCTAATGATGAGCAAACACTTCTAATTTTGAGAGGTCAAGTGTCATGTCATATCCAAGCTAGCACAAGTATTAAAGTAAACCTGTGTCGGCAAATTTAAGGACCTTTTTTGTTCGTTTAGAAAAGTCATATGCTGCAAAGGGCTTTGCAACGGTTTAATGTTATTTTTTTTAAAGCTGAACATCAATTCAAATGATCGATATCTGTTATCTAGCGACGATCAAACACTACAGATGGTGTAAGTAAGGAAAGGTCGAGTGTCATGTTATATCCACGTACAGCATTGTTAACATCTCGTATAATCATCAGGTATAGAGAAAACAAGAAAATCCTACATTTCGGACTGACTAACATCATCAACAGTATTAATTAAATAACACTTTTTGGACGTCTCTTTCGCTCCTCGCTGCGTAAGAAGCCACGTGAACAACTTAAACAATGTAATGGGAATTTTTGAAATGATTGTATCGAGCTTTAACTCGATGTCAGTATTCAATTAATTTTAGCGATACCACTAGCACGCTCAAATTGCTGTGATGTAAAATTGAAGAACGTATTATAAAATTATTTTGGTAAATAAATAAAAATAAATACTGAATACTTGTAACGCGCATTTTAACATGACATGATGATCAAAATTAATGCGCGGATCGAATTGGAATTTTGAGTGTTGGTTTTTGTGGAGGGATGCACACGGCGAGCGCCGGAGAACCCGGAGAAAAGTCCTCGGAGCAGGGACGAGAACCAACAACAAACTCAACGCACATATGGCGCCGGGTTCGGGAATCGAACCCGCCCCACAGTGGTGGGAGGCGAGCGCTCTCACCACTGCGTCATCTCTGCATCTCTGTCACGCCATATTTATATCATGTCCAGCAATGAGCGTGACATTGTGCGAAATGATAAATACACACGGTTTAATCAAGTTAAAATGCACTGAATTATATCACATTTGCTCTGAGGACTTGTATATTTTCCATGCATTATTAAACTTTTGTAAGAGGTTTTGCACATACATAGCAGCTCAAGTGCAATGCTCTTATTATTTTATCGGTAGGAACTTCCTCGTTTGTCAGATTAGCAACAGACAAATTTATAAAAAGAGTTCAACTGAACAACAGCTTTGACTTTCAAACAATGATGTTCCCTGGGGCCCGTTTCTCGAAAGTCCCGGAAACTTTTCGGTCCCGTAAAGCCATAGCAGAATCTGGAACCTTGCGATTACAAAGCCGTTTTATTCACATATTCTTAATATGAACACATAACTAAAAATTGCTTAGCGAGTCCGAAACGTTTCCGGGTCTTTCGAAAAACGGGCCTCTGGTCCTGAGATACACTGTATACCTCACCCTCAGCCTTTTCCAATGTTCCGTGAAAAATAGGTGTGCGTGATTCACGAAATACCTAGTGCAACCTGTAGCGACCGGAACTATTAGCCTTCAAGCTACCTATAGCGGGCGCTTATATAGTAAGCTCGATATTACCACCTGCTGTTCGGAAAAGGAGCCCGCGTTCCTTTCCTCCCCTTGGAAGGTGATTTAAAGAGGCGGATGCGAGCAGGTTAACTGTCCACCTGGTTTTCTGTTCTAGCTACAAAGCGTAGGGTGTTGACAATAACAACCAAAATTGCATCATGAGTTGTAGATCACTGTATGGCATCCAAATAGCCCTGCTGTACAGTAATGTTACTTAATGGAACGGAAATAATCAGTATTAGTCCATACAACCACATTTTTGCACCAGTTCTTGCAGCAGGGTCACATATGGAGCTTTCCTTCTCACTGGTGGACTTGGAACGTCTAGACCAAGTTCAGTGCAGAAGAACTGAAGCTGCCCCACTTTCTGCTTTGCAAGGGAGCCTGCCTTGACCATTTCACACACATTTTGCTGATCACAGATAATTGGGTGGACAAGCTGAATTGCTGTCAAAACAGACTCTCTAGCAGTGACAAAGTTTTCCTCTTCTGTTACAGCCGCCAGGTCGTCTTCTTCCGATGGTTCTCCCGCCGGTTGCTTTCGCGTCTTTGCAACAAGCCTTGAAAGAATATGAAGAAATCTGGCCCGGTGTTAGAAATTCAGACCTAGAACTGAAACAGGCGCTCACCGTGTGCATCGCTTTCTCGGGGCATTTCTCTAGCAGCGATTTCAGGATCCATTTTGCGTCCAGTATCCTGTCCGATGTTGAATTTGGAAACTAAGAAGGATTTCTGCTTTTCGTTAAAACGATATGGCTTTTTTAGTTGCTTTAATGCCCAACCTCCTTTCAATCCTTCTGTTGTTTTGGTCGTGCTTACTGACATGCTTGTAAGGCTGGTGTGGTATCTTACCCACTCGCTCCAAAACTCTTGCTGCATCAAGAATCGTTCCTCTTTCCATGAATTTTGTGCATTTTTCGAATGATAAATGCCTTTGCAATGCTGCATGTCGCTGAAATGTATGAAAACAGCCGTCTTGTGAGCAGCTGTATATTGCCTTTGTTGCTGCTTCTTGTTCGTAACGAGTCTCCTCGACCTCAACAAGGCTTTCTTTACTTGTTCCTAGTGAGGTCTTTGTAGGCTTACCAGATACTTTAGAGTTACCGTCAGAAAATAGCAATGATAGCCAAGCAGGGTTCGATTCTGAAATATATAACCTATTTGATAAGCTCTCTCGTCTTTGAATGGGAATAACCCATGTAACCCACTACAGTGTTAGTTTCGATTTTGAGAAGGGAATAATCATAGCTTTGCGCGCCAGTTTTACCTTTGCAGACACCGCACAAAATTTCAGAATTATACAATGGGCTGAATTGGGTTTATCTTCATATGGAATAGATGTAAACATTTGATTAGAAATACAGAGGTATGGAATGAAAATTTTTTGCGGCCTTTTATAACTACTTTGATCCCGAAACTTATCTCGAATCCTCTTCTCGCTTTTTATACACTCGCAATGTGTCTGAGCGAAGACGGCCTCTTACGAATCATCAGTTTCACCACATGGCTTTTAGTCTTGACTCACCGGCATTTTCCGCTGATATATTGATTAGGGAACCTGTACCGATTCCATACGCTCGTCTGGCCAACACACCTTCTTCTCTGTACTCAAAGTTATTGAGCTTGTTAATTCCAGTTACATGTATTTTCCTCTTTTCGGGCGTTTCCTGAATAGCAACATCTACCACTGCTGCTCTAACACCTTCAACTCCACCGGGAAAGGGAATCGCTTCTTTCATCTGCTCCGCGGTTGTTACATCCTGACCCTCGTTGATATACCGTCTGATGTGATTCTTACAAGTTGCTGGTATGCGGTCGGCTGGACCTTTTCCTCCCTGGGGGTCAGAAAAATCTAGTGCCAAGACAGAGACACCAGATAACAACTGGATGGCAGGTATAGCGGCGACAGTCGTTGCACTGTGATAGCATCCCGCATTGTCTTGCCGAAGGTATGCGTTCTAGATCTCGGGATTGTCGGTCTTCAGTGTCCACAAAACATGTTCCAGAAGAAAAATGAAAGTGGAATTTCCCTGATTGCACGACTGTAATATTTGTACCAATGTCTGTGTTTGGAGCTGCCCATTGACGCGCCGTACTACCACGCTGATGTGCCACGATAACCCGCGCTTACCATAACAGTCGCTCTGCCTTGCATACGGCGGCTGAGCCCGCAGTACATGCGGCAGTCAAAAATTAGGTGTCCTATCGAAACGACACGAAAATAGCCTTTTTCTTCGCCGCTAGCTAAAATAAAGACAATGGTAAAGTTGCTTTGGCCTCTTTTAATAATTAACTAGAGAATTTCGGGTTTAATTTGACGACGAACAGCACATTTTGTTCAAATTAAAACAACTATTATCCTACATGGCCGTGCTCGACGAACCACTATTTGGCGCCAAATTAGAAGCTTGGAGACACAAGATGTTTCATATTTTTCAGTTTTTGCACTGTGAAATGGTTTTTGGAATTATAAATCCCCTTTAGTGAATATTTAAGGTATCATGGTAGGTGGATTTTTAAGAAAAATGCGAAAAATCTTTTTTTCGCTGTTCAAATTGAGAAGACTGAGAAAAATAATTTGCAGAAAGAATGGAGAAAAAAGCGTTTTTACTTTTTACGATAAAGGGAGAAACTGTTTTTGAATTTCATTAAATCTCTTACAACGCGTTGACAGCTCTAATTAAAATTCACCGCCAGTTGTCACATGTAATGCGAATTGCGGTGTGATATTTTATTTGCGCACGCGAACCGTTCTCGATCTGGTTGTTTCATCGCAAGTCAAGCTTTCGTTCTTGTCAAATTTTCTTTATGTCAGGGCGAAAACTCGCAAGAAAACTTCTAGCCCATTTTCGTCTCCGAAGAAGTTCAGCGTCGAACAAGATCTGTGGCTCCTGATCTGAGCGACTGTGGGTCGCACTGTTTTAACCTTAGAAGAATGGTTGAAGGAACTAGAGGACACAAATCCCGCCAATGAAGCTGAAGGTCAAAATACAACAAGTGCTAGTCGCACGATATTGCTGTAGAACGGACGCGATTCCGAAACTTCCACAGCGAGAGATCGAGTCAAACACAGATGTAGATGTAGACGATATAGGCCTCGAAATTTCCTCTTTTTGGCTTCACGAGGCATATATGGTTTCAGAAAATGTCTGGAGAACGAAGAAGTCTAAACTCGAACAACATAATACCAATGCCGCCGACGAAATAATCACGGCAGTTTAAATACAAACCTGTTTAAACCTAAGTAGTTTTTCGCTTCTCGGACGATTTCACTGTAACGTCGACGTCTGTTTATTTCAAGTTGTCATGACCCATTATTTTGGTAAACTGACTCATGCCGACATCTGTCAGCGCGGAGGGGATTTTTAACACCTAATCATACCTATCTCGCAAAAGGTTTTTCGTCTTTTTCTTGATAAAACAAAACTGCATATAAGGATGAACATTTTTAGTTCGTTTACGCGTGTCTGCCAACGGAATTGGCTGAAAATCGGCAGGTATGTTCCTTATTACCTCCTTCGAAAAAGCGTGTCGGGCTTTGTTTAATTTCGCTTCCGTTTCAGAGTTATGGCCTCTTTAGTGCAAGGAAACACCCGCGCGCAGAACATCAAACTTTAGGAGGGTGTAGAAAAAAAACCAAACCACATCTGGAAAATCGCAGACACCCTTTTTGAGGGTGATGTGTGAGAAAACATTTCAGATGTTAATCGCGCTGCTCCGATGATTCACGCGCGGAAGCGAACCAGTTTAAGCAAAGCAGTGTTTCTGGGTATTTCTTTTTATAACACTGCGACAATAACAATTTAAAAAATTTCAAACATATGATTGTATCCTATAACTATTAAGCTTTCAGAAAATGTGTAGGTTGATGGGGTTTTCTTTCAAAGCACCAGCGTAAGAGCGCGATTTCCAAACACTGTCAATCCACCTACCATGATACCTTAATGCAATCTCCTATGAGAAAAGTTGCTTGATTTCAGTGCCTTTCCTGTCAACTTACATTGATGTGAGGACAGTAATTTTTTTTCCCACCTGCTGAATGCTGATTGGTCAATTCAAATTTCCCGCGCGCCAGCCGTATGCAAGGTATAATAGCTGTGAGAATTCCATTGCTCAGTCACTGGTTATGAGGCATGTTTTTTTTGTCTAGGCAATCCAAAACATCCAATCGGGCTTGGTCCTGCCTCACAATTCGTATCTGATGTTCTTTCCACAGGTGTATAGCGTCTCTGGCATGCTGTTAGAGGTACAGAGCCCCGTCTTGGTCTTCACCCGAAGAGTAGTTGGCTCGCTGAATGGCGTTCTCAATATTATCCAGCAGCTCGTTAAGGTCATTGCAATGACAACAGCGATCGGTATGGGCATGGTCGAGTACATCGAGTCGTCGTTCATTGAGAGCGATGTGAATAAGCGCAAGTTTTCAGTTAAATTTCATGCCGCAACAGAGCTAAAACCGCAATTCTACTCTTTTTTGGATTTCTCGAAATCAAAAACTCTCAGGCAAGGTTTGGTTTTATTTTCGAAAATATTTCACCAAAATATGAAGAAATCCGCAATTGGAGTTTTTAAAATTAATTCTGGATATTTACAGTCCCCTCGTCTTAAGTTTCTAGAAAGAACCGTTTATCAACAAAAGAATATGTGAACTGAAAGATTTTAAAGTTTTTTTCGAGAAAAATTTGATGGGCATGGCTATAAAATCGACTTGCAAAGCATTCGACTAAGAATTTTTTCTCTTCAATAAGACCAATCAGCAAGAACAACAAACTTTTATTGCTTGTCAATAACTTTTAATCCCATGGTTACGCAGGTAGGAACGCTAATCGGGCGGCACTGGATAATCAGTAAAATAAAAAGAAAATGAGATTAAAACTTAAAACTACGGATAAAGAAAAAAAAGTAAGTAAATACAAACAAGGGATAAATCTACAGAAACAGTTATGTAATTGATTGAGGTCAACGCAGTAGGTTATGGGAGGTAGATAATAAGACAAAAATGAAAAAAAGATAATTAAGAGACGGACCATTAGAAAAGTGATGGGGAGGGGGAATTTTCAGCTTGCACGAAATGTTTTTTCGCCCACGGCTTGTGCAGGAATTTTTTTTCGGGTGAAACCCTCTGCACGAATTTTTTCAGACAAATATTGCTTTTTGAAAAGGTCATAGACAGGCCAACGCAGACTCCCCTATGTGGTTTTACGGTAGCGGCACGTAAGCCTCTAAAGTTTTGTTTGCAGGAAGACTGGGGTGACCGCCATGGCGTACACACGCTTCGGTTGACGGTCCAGCGAAATTTGGATTTCTCGGCCAAATATTTTAGTAGTATTAGGTCTTGGTTAGAAAAAGATTGTGCCATAGAGAAGTATTTCTTTTAGCCGCCTTTTATGGGCCAAAGAAAGCGCAAGAAATCAAAACGGGGCTCAAGTTCGTCAGAAACCGAGGAAGTCATGGCCGCTTCGGCAAGTAATGGCGGCGACAGCATGAACAACGAATTGAAAAAC
>JAHPZR010039583.1:0-15000 GCA_019787425.1 Platygyra sinensis | reverse complement strand
TACTCTAATTTTATTGTGGGCAGAAATAATTTTATAGCATATTTACAAAGATACCAAATTCTAATATTTATATTTTTTACTATAAATTTTATTTGTTGAAAATTTAAATATCGAAACTGTTTATCATGTTTATGGAATACACAGGGTACGGTACACTGTCATTCTCGTCCCCAGAGGCCGCGATCCTTTTGGTCAGTGACGGAGATCGCGATCTCCGTCACTGACCAAAAGGATCGCGGCCTCTAGGGACGAGAATGGGTAAACTGTATGTTGCAGGTAGACTCGCTGCCAATGAAAACCACACTTTGTGGTTATTAATTTTTGTTAAAAGTACCAATGGCAGCTGTGTTAATGTTGCTGTTTATGTGGTTGACAGTTTTAAAGTTTTAACACTTAATACTACGTGTGAATGCACTTTTTATTGTATTATAGAATTCTTATTCAAGGCACGGGCTCCTGTTCAAAGGGATAAGATTCATCCTTTCATTTTTATTCTGAGCATAACGAATCTTATAGCATCTAATATTTACAAAGATACCAAATTCTAATATTAATTTATTACAAATTTTATTTTATTACTTCCATTATAATACAGTATACAGTGTCTGTTGTAGCATAACAAGCCGGACGTTCTTAGTAACCAAAACACAGACCCTGGATTCCGTGAAGATGAAGAACTTTTAGTTCTACATCTCCACGGGATACCAGTGGCTTGTAACATTCCAGTGTAATCATATCCCTGGCAGTGATCGTTTGTGTTCCACACAACGCGTCATGTGTTCAGACACTTTGAAAATCAGTAAATGTTATGCAGTCAGAAATTCTCAAAAATTATTGCAACGAGATTTTCAAAAACCTCTCAAGAGGTTACGGTCACGATTACTATGCGTGATAGAAGTAATGCGAAGCGATTCTGGAAACTGCGCGACGGAAAAATCACTATCACGAGTTTGTTACACATCCAGAAGCACTCAGCAACTACTGCATGGACTTCAGACTGGGTGAACCAGAACCCACCACAGCATGTTCCTACAATGCCACGCACGACGGAAAAAAATTTTGACGATTTTGTTACATATCTTGAAGCACTCAGCATTGCATGGACTTCAGCCTGGGTGAACCGGAAATATGTAACATGTTCCTATAATGTCACGTACGACGGAAAAATCACTATCACAATTTTGTTACATATCTCGAATTACTTGTGCACTTCAGCCTGGGTGAACCTGTGAACCTGAAGGGATATGTAACACGTTCCCATAATGTACGTCACGCACGTCGGAAAAAATAACTTTGACGATTTTGTTACATATCCTGAAGCACTCATCAGCAACTGTGTTGCATGGACTTCAGCCTAGGTGAACCAGGAAATAGCCTCTAACCCTCGGCAAAGTCAAAATACTACGTGGACGTTTGCGTAGGCAAACCAGAGAGTATTTGTAATATGTACCTATACGAATTTTCTATGTATCCGAAATAATTGTCTTTCAGAAAAGAAGTGTACGATGGACTCAGTATAGGGTCTAACTCAGAAATGAAAATAGTGATTTTTAGTACCTATCTAGTCCCCATACAATCTAAAAGCATGACAATCCGTGTAAGTTATGACATAAATAAAAGATTAATCTGATGATATAACTTGGTACCTTCGTCTTGTTGTCTTGATGCGATGCTCTACGAGGTTCAGTGGTCACGGCTAGCGCTAGCTGAAGACACTTTCTGGTTCTCTCTGTCGTTCTCAGGTGATTGAATTCATGTACAAGCCAATCGCAGTTGTCGGTTTTGTTTGGTTTTCAACAACTGTTTAATGGTTTCAGCAACAGCAAATCCAAACGTATATCCAGGGGCAGTTTCTTTGTTGTTATTCCCACGACAAGAAAACCGGCGCGCCTTCTTTAACTCCGCGAGGCAAATTCGACTGAAAACTGGATCAATTTCGCACAAATGCGTCAGGAGAAACACCATATCTTCTAATTCGGGAGGCAAACCTCGTTTTGTGCCCGTTTTCAATGACCGATGACGGGTTCATTCGAAGTCGAAGTCTCTATTATATGTAAGCGAACAATATTCCCGCGTTGTGAAAATTTATTATAAAAAAATAAATTATGGGGCTAGATCATATCTGAAAATTACCGGGTTACTTATAGTACACAGTTTCTTTTATTGAAAGCAATTATCGCAAACCACAATAGAACCGCAGAATTCTTGCGATGACTGCAACCAAACAGATAAATCACGTCACGCCATAGCAACCGGACCTGGACCTTCCTTCTGCATGAATTTTTTTGCTTTACCTTCTTCTTTGCACGAATTTTTTTTCTTGGCAATTTCCCTTGCATGAATTCTTTTTTGGTTTTTTCCCCACCCCCCATCACTTTTGTAATGGTCAGTCCCTAAGATCGGCCAAACAAACTGAATACAATTTTAATACAGAGAAAATGTTTACTTAAATCTTCTCAACAAAAAATTTACATCACTAAGACTATTTCCGGATACTAACAGGTATATTGTACTAATGTTTTCGAACTTTAATGTTCTGGCAGTTCGATTCTCCATCAGCCTGCAAAAAAAACGAAATTGTTCGTTCTAAACAGTAATTAGGAAAGGAGTTTTCACAAAAGCATTATTAGTTACACGAGCTACATACATTATATAAATAGATGGGAAACACGGAGAAAATCACACCTGTCGATATTTAACCACTTATCCTTTCCTGTTTGCATCTAGCCTTGATTCCCTGCTTCAATTTAATGGTGTGTAGGCGCCGTGGTCTGCTTAGTGTAATAAGACCTACTTTATATAAAAAAGATGGCATTTTGTTTGCGGGAAGTGGGTTAAATGTTCCCAAGACGCTCAAAGATCCAATTTTGCTGCCAATGTCTCAACACTTTGATTCTTTTATTAAAGTTTTAGCCAAGATTTAAAGCGGGGGACCTAAATGCAGTAAGTTGAGCTGTCTTAAAGTGCCCATATCGTCAAAATTTTTATTTTCCCATCTGATCCTTTATTCCATGCAATGAACTTTAGCGAAAAAAAATTTCGATTTGGATAAAAAGCAATTTTTCTATGAAGTTTTAAAAACCTGAAAATCCTAGTTTATTGCGGTCTACTCGTGCCGCTGATCACATCATCGACGTGCTCAGATTTGTGACGTAGTTAAGGAACACGTGACTTCAGGCTTGACTTATCTCGCTCGTTTTACCTCTGTAAATTTAGCTTCGCAGTCTATGCAAAATGCTCCTTCTCAGCATTTGGTTTGAACTACTAAGTTTAATTTACAGAAATAAAACAAGCGAAATAAGTTAGCCTGAAGTCAAGTGTTCCTTAATCTACGTTACAACTCATTCCAAACCAGGGGAATACTGGTGCGAATGGTGGACCAAAATGGCGGCAAATTTGAACGTTTTTAAAACTACTAAAAAAGATTGCATTTTTCTTTCGCAGAAGTTCATTGGGTGATATATAGAATCAGATAAGATCATAAAATTTTTGATGATATGGGCACTTTAAAAGTCAAATGCAACGAAATTGGACCCACATTGATTTTAAATTAAAATACTGAAAGACAATGATGTAAATGATCAAAATCCGAAGTCTTAAACGAGTTAGTGAAAAGGTCGCTGATATATTTCACTTTTAAAGCAACCTTTTTTCTTCGTATCACAAACGGAACGGCTCAGGAAACTTCAGGAACGTTTCCTCAACTACAGTATTCGTACATAGCTGAAACTCTGGCACAGCTGCGTCCTCGCAACTCTTTTGTATGGTTCAGAATGTTGATGCTTAAGGACGTTCGCGCTAATTGTTTCTGCGCATCCTTACTGCGCACGCAAATTCACATGCCACGTCATGCATCGAGCGCGCGCGCTTATTACTAAACTGAACAATGATAGGGCAGATGGGCATTCCTATGGCTGTGATTGGATTTAACGATCTTGGATGTTCGGTGACCCCTACTTTTCTTTTCAGAATCAGATTTTATTTACAATTACCTCCACTTTGTCCAAACACGAACAAAAATCAATGTGGGAAGCTTAAAAAAATTTAAAAATTTCTGTCCAAGGGACATGGAATCCTGCCATCTTGCGGCTTCAAGGCGCGTGAAACTATGGCCGCTAAATGCGAACTTTTTCTTTGAGGAACCTCACCAGTTGACTAAATTCGCTTACTAGGTCCATTCAAACCATATTTGGCAGAGAACACTTCCCTTCAAAGCTTTTATTGCAATATTTTGATACTTGCAGCCACTTTGGTCTTCCTCGCTAACGAAGCCCGATTTACTCAGATTTAGGTGTTTTTCCGGGCATGTTCTCTCCGAAACGAAGTCGGTGACCCCCCATTTTTGTTACATTTCTGACATCACTAACTCATCATCTTTCAATGGTAAAATTTTCAGAAAAAAATCAATGTTAGAAAATTCTCGCGCAAACGTCCTTAACGGAGAAGGATCTATCAAAACTCTCTACATTTCACACCAAGAGCCTCTGGCGTATGCTACGCATCTTTTGGCCTAATGTTGTCTGGAATAAAGATCTCTTTGAAAAGTGTGGAACTGAAGCAATGGCTACCATCCTGATGAGAAGATGCTGGAGGTGGATTGGCCACTTCACTCGTCAAGAAGCTTTCATTACGAAAACTGCTTTACACTCGATGCCTGGAGGGAAACGGTAGTGGGGCCGCCCTAAGATCACGTGGCGACGGAAAGTGAATAAAGAAATGAAGGAGATGGGAAAGATCTGGGAAGGCATCAAGCTCTTGGCAAGGGATGGGCAGATGTGGAGGGAGCACGTTGCTGCCCTACATGCCACGTAGGTGATGATTACATGAGTGAGTGAGTGAGTGAGTGAGTGAGTGAAGACTCACTAAATATGACGTCGAGGATAACTTTTTTTCGTTTCCACTCCAAGCACGCACATTTCTGGCCCGTTTTCGTAGAGTGCTCGGAAATCGTCGTATTTTTATGTCCTGAGTGCAACATTTCTCTTTTATAATGATGTAAAAAACGACGTTTTCTGAAAAGTTTTAACGCGAACGAAAAATTGTCAAAATTTTTTACATATGACTTTAAAGACTGCCGTCCAATTAAAAATCAGTATCTCGATGAGCTTTAAATTTGAACCTACGTATGGCCACGTGAAACTGGTTAGCTGATACCTTGTTTTGACAGGTTTTAATTAGCCATAAAATGGGTGTCCATTATCAAAGATTAATGCTAAATGATGGGTCAAATACTATAGCGACCACCTTTCACTTTGGAACGACCGGGGTGCTGTACAGTTTATTCAGGAACATTGATGTGACGACTTACGGTTTACAAAGCGACGATATCTTACCAAATGCACAAGTTTCAGGACTGTCAAAGACTAAAGAAAATTACTCCAAAGGAGGTCCAGATAAAGCTGAATTGGTAGCGAACCTGGAAAAACACTAGGTAGCGTTTCGAAATTTGCCTAGTTCCCGTAGGGCTTCCTCCCAGGCATTCGCGGTTAATTGATTTCGGTGATGCATCCGAGACTAAAGACCGGAGTAGCTTAGAAAATAACACGTCGCGCATGCGTTTTGATCAGCAGCAGAGTGATTGTTGTTGATTTTGGCTAAACCTCAGGGAATTATATTCCGGGTCTTTATTAGATGAGGAAACCGAAGGAGCTAATTACGTGATCGTCTATGCTATCCAGACAACTCCAATCATTCTCGAAAAACAACTTATACCCCATTCATACCAATTAAACATGTTTAATTAAACAAGGTTTAGAAAAATGAAAACTATTAAAGAAAAGCTGCAACTCAGGCTTTTATGCAGGATTTAGATGAACTTAAAAATGTTTTTTTTTTTTTAATTTGTGCTGAATTTGTATATGTAATCGCATGGGGCCGAGGGCAATTAAGGATTAATTTCACGAGTATTTTCAAAGTTTTCACAAAATTGCCCGAGTCGCGAAGCGACGAGGGCAATTTGGAAAACTTTGAAAATACAAGTGAAATTGATCCTTAATTGCCCGAGAGCACTTGCGATTACTTGTTAGTCGGGCGAGGCCGACTTTAAATTTACCCTGCATTTCTCCACAAAACTCAGTCACGTGCAATGGGGAATACCGCAGACCCGTCATAAAGGCTCAACCTTCTTTCCACTACCTTGAATATCTTAACAAATGATGTAATCTTTCAAACATACAGACCCACACACCGTTCGCGGTAGATCCACTCAAAAAGATGGCGTGTGTAATGAGCATATATTTCGAAATGGGTTGTTCCGCAAACGAAAATAGCGAAAGAATCAAATGATTTAGCGGATTTAGCGAAGGTCTTACCAGAATCATTTCTGAGTGAACAGAAAATGTAGACACAAAGATGTCATGTTGGACTGCGAAGCTAAGTAGCTTTCATCAGAGTGAGGATAAACGTAAGCTTAATTGTCATAAGCTTAGGTCTAGTTATGTAACGTCTATCTTGATTACTAGGCTTACATTCGCTATGTTTTTGCTCAAACTGAGTACATTATCCGCAGCTATTTTTCTCTTTGTTTCTTTAGTTCTGTCGCTTTTATGCGGGAGGTCAACAGGAGTTTTTCATTATTGTTTTTTTTTTCAGTATTCGTTATCAGACGTTGATATCAGACATTAATAAGTTTATTTTAGCCCTGTTTATTGTTCGATAGACCTGAAATCTGAAGTAATCTAAATTTTGTTTATGAAAGCTGTCATTCTCTAGCTCTCCATGAATACCTCCAAGGTGGTCAACAGGAGTTTTTCTTTATTGTATTTTGCAGCATTCGTTATCAGACGTTGATATCAGACATTGATACGTTTACTTTAGCCCTGTTTATTATTTGATAGACCTAAAATCTTAAGTAATCAAAATTTTGTTTATGAAAGCCGTCGTTCTCTGGCTCGCCATGAATACCTCCAAGGAGGTCAACAGCAGTTTTTCATTATTGTATTTTTCAGTATTCGTTATCAGACGTTGATATCAGACATTGATACCTTTCTTTTAACCTTGTTTATTGTTTCATTAGGCTTAAGATGAGTAATCAAAGTTTTGTTTATGAAAGCCGCAGTTCTCTAACTTGCTGTGAATACTTCCTAGAATGTCAAACAGTCGGATGACACTCTTCCCACGCGTTAACCGTTGAGTTGTTAATTTTTTTGGTTACGATACTGAAATGTGGCATTTCTAAAAGTTGTCTTATAACTGCGGTGTATTTACAATCAGCTGAGTAGAACAATAAGTAGTGTGGTTCACTAATAAATATCATGCACGGTTAGTAAAATTTCGCCGGTTGAAAATAAAAGATGAAAATTCACTTAAACTTGCATATTTCTGTATACAGTCGAACCTCAGATTGCGGCAACCTCTCATAAGCGACCGCCTATCCTCTCCTTTTAGGGTAAATATTAAAAATATTTATTTTGGAACGTACAAACAGTTTTAAAACAGCAGAACGTTGCGAATTGCAAATAATGATTTCGTTATTTCACGGGGCCGCCTAACACCCTGGAGAAGGCAGTAATGCAGAAGCGTCGGTTGATTTACACCACCATTAAAAAATTATGCCACGCCCACAAACGAGGACCTTGGACAAACAAGTAACTGGTCAAAACTGGTAGCAGCATATCTTCCTGTAGCCCGACTTACGATCACAGATCGTCTTGTTTATCACATAAAGGGCAAAATTTTGTACAAAGGTTCAAGGTCTTGCCGTCGCGTAAACAGGTTTGCCGGTTGTCATTATTTAACAGGCTAGCAGTAACACGGGGAAAGCCTACTATAATAGTAAGCAAAACAAAGCAACTTGGTTCAATTCACTCAAAGCCATTTCTTTACAAACAAAACTATAAGCAATCTAATTTTATTCACCTGTTTTGCGAAGCTTGCAACGGCGTGAAACTACTTGTTCTTCGATCGATGATAGACGTAAACAAGTGTCCAAACGAGCTCTAATAACTTGTTGAATCCAAAACTGTCCTTTCCACTGTGAAAACTTCACGTACCAACAAAATTTTCGCCTGTTTTTACGCCAATAAAGTGAGCTGTAATACTAATAAGACGACCCGAAGCAAAACGAAGAAATTAACTTTCAGTTTGGCGGCCATGAAGTTCTGTAATTCTATGTTTCGTGTAACACCAGCCGTCTCCACTCAAACGTTTTTCAGGCTGCGAATCAATGCATTTTTAGTCGGAAAAATCCTTTTGCTTTTCCACCAAAAGACTGCGTTTTGTTGCATGTTGATTCTCTTTCACGTTAAGATGAAATAACCGTGTTTAGATCAAACTCAAAAGCGATGCGTTTCTGAAATTTCTTTTCAAAATCCGTTTGAAGCGGGAAACCAACTCAATGCAGGCGTGCTCAGCCAATCAGCATCAAGTAATTTTGCCCGGGGCAATTACAAAAATTAAGAAAAAATGCCCTCTGTCTCAGCCAATCAGCATTCAGTAATTTTGCCCCGTATGTGATAAGAAGTAAAAGAATGTGTAAGCAGCTTTTACAGAGAAAACAATTTTAAACCATGTTGAACTAAACAACTTTTAAACATGTTTAAGCTTTGGTGTGAATGGGGTATTAGTCGGAGAGATTGCCGATTATTACCACAGAACCTGGAATCAGAATTTCCATCTGTCAAGTTTGTCGCAGTTTGGCACAGAAGAGCAACTTCCATAGAACTTACGATTAAGAAATTTTATAACATAACTAAAGCAAAGCGCGCGCTCTGATTGGTTAATTCGGCATCTGCTATTTGCCCATGGGTGTATGCTGCTGAGGTAATCAATAACTAAAGCAAAGCGCGCGCTTTGTGATCTAGCTCAATTTGTTGCGGACAACATTTTGACCGCTGTGATGGCACGTATCGTTGTGGATAAGAGTACAGACGACGCTAAACCACATTTGATTTGTTTTTTACCACAATATCAAAGATAACGAAATTGTCTTGACAACTGGAAACACCGACTCGGACTTGAAAGTGCACGCGCTGTATTATGCAAAATGAGCTGCTTGTACGCGTCAGACTTTCCTTTCAAAAACTTTTACAAACTCGCTTAACATATGCAGAAATAATACGAAAAAAATGTTTGGGAAACGAGTAATGACAGCATAGTTAATGGTTATGATGACAGGTACTCGTTGTCGGTAAGAGTACAGACCACGATAAACCACATTTCGATTTGTTTTTTACCACAATATCAACGTCAAAGAAATTTTTTTTTTTCAGAGCGCGAGCTGAAAAAGAAATTACGTGACACAAGTAGTTGTATCGGCTCGAATAGCGCGGATTTTATCGATTTTTTATGCAAATGAACCCTAGCCCTAACCCAAGATGGCGGCCCTCAACCCTAATGGCGTCACCTTGGTGACGTCATCCTTTCCCTAGTTCCCCTATGACGTCATCCCTGGGACCCCTCTACCCTTCTATGACGTCAACCCTAATTAACATATCCATCATGGCGCCCTAAGAAGGTAGTAACCCTAGTTACCAGATTGGTACGTCAAATGAGTCTTATATTAGGATCATGACATGTTTGCTGACCCATGTGGGACTAGGCACTCTTTCACTTTAGTCACTGCGCATGCGCAGTGCATCCTGGTAAACCATAAGGTCAAGGGTTGTTTATATATGAGTCACGAAACGTCCCCTGACCCATGTGGGACCAATTACTCTGTCCCCGTAGTCACTGCGCATGCGTAGTAGTCAAAGTGTTAAGAAAATACGTGGTTAAAGATTAAATTAAATATTTAATCTTAAGCCACGTGTTACTTTTTGGTAAAGTAACCGTGTGTTTATATATGAGTCATTAAATGTTTTCTGACAAATGTGGGACTAATTACTGTGTCCCCTACTTGGTGCGCATGTGCGGTATGTAATTAAATTATAAAGATGGTACTCAATAAACACGCATGCGTAGTAGTAAACAAACTTTATTAAAGAAACAGATTACAATTTCATTCGCTTCTTGGCTTTCATTATTTTCCGAATCACTTTCTCGGTCAAAGTTTTTTTGCCCGGCAATTTGTTAATCGATTCAATCATCTTAGCATCGGCTCTCCATTTGTCCTGTAAGTTCTTGGCTCGCGCATAATCGATGTCGTGTTGTTTGGCGATACGATCCAGTCGGTTTTTCCCAGAATCCCCTCGAGCCAGACGTTTCTTTAACTTTGTACCTGGCCCTAGATATTGATAGCCCGGCACGTGATATTCGATACCAGTCTTGCTCAATAATTTTTGAATGTCCACCCCTCTTCCACGCTGTTTTCGTTTAGTCCGAGTCCGTTTCATAATCAAGCTTTTTTCTCCACGCTTCCCAATAACCCTCTTGTAGTTTTTCTGCTTCGGTCTTTTTTAGTTTCTTCTTTCCTGCTACACCACCCCTAGGACTGTCGTCGCCTTCTTTCCACCCGAGTTCTTTTAAAGTTTTCTTAGCTGCCGGACTAAGACCTTTTGGTATCACACTCGACGCCGGTGTTTTATAACCGCTGGTCGAAGGTTTAGGTTTTTTCTCGGGTCTGGGAGAATATGGCTGCTTTTTTACAGTCAATTTTTTAAGCGACTTTTTTTTGCCAGTCGGTTTTTTCGGCGATTCTATTTCGATCACCTCAGGTTCTTGCTTTTTGATAATATCTTTGAGCAAACGTTCGATCGGCGCATCGACCATCCCTTCCGGTTCTTCGATGCCTTCATAGCTTGCAGGTTGAGCTGTACCGGTTCGAACCCGTTTGACCAATCGACCTTGTTCTAAAGCCATGGGTCTCACCATGCGTACGGCTAAACTATCGGGAATACTCTTATCTTCTAAAATCAATTGTTGTTCGGCCGCCAATCGCCCAGCCTTGTTGAGTAACGCACTCTCGGTAATTTTGCTTTGATAATAATTCGAAAGCCGATTAAATTCCTCGGCCGGGACCATGATCACTTCATTCATTATTGTTGACTCACTCTGATAATTCTTTCAGGGCTGTTTCGTAGCACCCTTGCCAGTATATTGAGTCCTCTCGTTCCTTTTTTAACTCTCTTTGGAGACTTTCGATAGTTTGTCTACCGGCAGCGCAAGATTCACACAACGTGTAGGTTTTACCGGACCGTGTGGAATCTTGTACTTTCTGACACGTAAGACATAAGTCGTCGTACTTTAAAGCTATGTAATCAGCATAGAGCTGGTTATATTTTCGATGCCAATAATCCACTTTATCTTTGAGTTCTTCTTCTCTTTTATTGGCTTGCTGTAATAACACAATCAATTCGCTTATAGGGTTTTTAGGTTTTGGTCGTTCGGACACCATGTCGATTCCGTCGGCCGGATACCCATTTTCATCTCTCCCTAAGCACAACATGCTGCGTAGCATTCGTTTAAACCTTGCCAGAAACCTCGCCCTGTTTGTTTCTTGAGTTGTTCTCGCTTGCGTTTTAGCGACGTATGACGAAGTCTTAGTGCTTGCAGAACATTCTTATAACGTTTTAATTTTTGAATCGTTTTCGGTTGAATAGGCACGTTTTGTTTCATGACATTCAACACCATTTCGCTGAGCGCATTTAATTGGTTTTTGTTGGCGAGATCGAGCATTACATTTCGCCGTTTGGCATTGGCTTCCCGCAGGAGGCTTTGTAAAAATCCTCGGTGACGTTGAAACAAACTCATGATGACAATGACAACAACAAAGGATGTAACTGCCTTTTATTTTAAAACTTGTCGTAATACAAGCGTGTAACACGTTCCAAGACCGGCGGTGCAAAATCAGTTACAATGTCGTCGAGTGTTTGCATTTTAACCAAGAAGGTGTTGATATCAAATTCATGGGTCCTTGCATAATTCTTGAGCTCGATTAAAGTCTTTTCGTAGGTTGTGTAAGCAAATCGAGACATGTGTGAATATTTCTTAAAATCGCTCCATCCTTTGACTAAGGTTGCTGCCGCTGTCAAGCCCACCATGGCAAAACTTTCTTTCCACACGCTGCCCACGACAATACTTAGTGTCAGAATCACAAGTGTGACCACGTTACACAAGGTGTGACAACGTTTAAAGTAAAGAAACATTTGTAAGCGACACCACCACTGTTTATGATAGCAGGCGTGTAATCCTTCCAGCTGCTCCATCTTTTCTGACATTCTATCGGCGACGTCGACGTTTATAGTATTTCACATTATCCGTGATTCCTTTAAGTGCTTGTCCAGCTAATTTGGCCCCTAATGAAGCAAACGTGGGTGCGGGTCCTGATAAAACCATGCTAGCCCCTTCGGCGATTTTATCCACGAGTCGAGGTTTTCTTCGAAACAAAGCGCCGCCTCGCTGTCTCTTTCTTCTCCTACGTTTTACTACTGTTCTCTTACGACGCACCATGATGAAATGTTTAACGTTTACGTTTTTTCGCTTTCTTAAATAGGGCTTGCATGGCTTTTTGACCGCCGTAGCTTGCAGCCCCTCCTGCCACACCTAAGCCTATTGCTTTTCCGACCGCAATGAGCGCTGGGACCGCCGCTGCTAAAGGTACAACGCCACCTTTCTGTTTTCTCCGTTTTCTCTGTTTTATCCCGAGAGCAGGTCCGTAGCCCGAACCGCTTCGTTGTTGTCTTCTCCTTCTTCTTCTGTGCATGTTTGTTTGTATTTTAGCGCCGTTGTAAGCAAACCACCCCACACGCTATTCTTTTATAGACAAAAACACCGCCGCCAGTGAGTACTCATCTTGAGCCTTAATGACCACACAATAAACAGGTTAAAAAGAAAGGTATCAATGTCTGATATCAACGTCCTGATTAACGAATCCATGACAACTAACAATACTCATGAAAAACTGCTGTTGACCTCCTTGGAGGTATTCATGGCGAGCCAGAGAACGACGGCTTTCATAAACAAAATTTTGATTATTTAAGATTTTAGGTCTATCAAATAATCAACAGGGCTAAAGTAAAACGTATCAATGTCTGATCTCAACGTCTGATAAACGAATGCATGCAAATACAATAAAGAAAAACTCCTGTTGACCACCTTGGAGGTATTCATGGCGAGAGCTAGAGAATGACAGCTTTGATAAAACAAAATTTAGATTACTTCAGATTTTCAGTGTCTATCGAACAAATAAACAGGGCTAAAATAAACTTATTAATGTCTGATATCAACGTCTGATAACGATACTGAAAAAAAAAACAATAATGAAAAACACTGTTGACCTCGTCGCATAAAAGCGACAGAACTAAAGAAACAAAGAGAAAAATAGCTGCGGATAATGTACTCAGTTTGAGCAAAAACATAGCGAATGTAAGCCTAGTCCACCATCAACGATAGACGTTACATAACTAACCTAAGCTTATGACAATTAAGCTTACGTGGTCATCCTCACTCTGATGAACAGCTACTTAGCTTCGCGAGTCCAACATGACATCTGTGTGTGTCTACATTCTTCTGTTCACCAGTCAGACAATGGGATCCTCTGTGTAAGACCTTCGCTAAATCCGGCTGAAAAAAAAAATCATTTGATTCTTTCGCTATTTTCGGTTTGTCGGAACAACCCATTTTCGGAACCCGCATATGCTACATTCACACACGCCCAATCTTTTTGAGTGGATCAGAGGCGCGAACGGTGTGTGGGGTCTCGTCACTGTGTTTTGAACGCACTTACAATCATTTGTCCCCCGAACCGATATTCCAAGGTAGTGGACAATATGTAAGCGTTGATGCCTGTAATGACGGGTCCGCGGCCGTAGGCCTCCCACATTGCACGTGAACTGAGTTTGTGGTCTCTGCGAGAACTGCAGGGTAACCCGCGAACCACACGCGCCCGGCCTCGCCCGACTAACAAGTAATCGCAAGTGTGCTCCGGGCAATTAAGGATCTGAATTTCACGAGTACTTTTCAAAGTTTTCACAAAAATTGCCCGCGTCGCGCGCGACGCGGGCAATTTTTGTGAAAACTTTGAAAAGTACACGTGAAATTCAGATCCTTAAATGCCCGGAGCACACTTGCGATTACTTGTTAGTCGGGCGAGGCCGGGCGCGTGTGGTTCGCGGGTTACCCTGCAGTTCACGCAGAGACCACAAACTCAGTTCACGTGCAATGTGGGAAGGCCTCGGCCGCAGACCCGTCATAACAGGCATCAACGCTTACATATTGTCCACTACCTTGGAATATCGGTTCGGGGGACAAATGATTGTAAGTGCGTTCAAAACACAGTGACGAGACCCCACACACCGTTCGCGGCTCAGATCCACTCAAAAAGATTGGCGGGTGTTGAATGTAGCATATGCGGGTTCCGAAAATGGGTTGTTCCGACAAACCGAAAATAGCGAAAGAATCAAATGATTTTTTTTTTCAGCCGGATTTAGCGAAGGTCTTACACAGAGGATCCCATTGTCTGAGTGGAGAACAGAAGAATGTAGACACACACAGATGTCATGTTGGACTCGCGAAGCTAAGTAGCGGTCATCAGAGTGAGGATGGCGCGCGAAGCTTAATTGTCAAAGCTTAGGTCTAGTTTATGTAACGTCTATCGTTGATGGTGGACTAGGCTTACATTCCGCTATTGTTTTTGCTCAAACTGAGTACATTATCCGCAAGCTATTTTTCTCTTTGTTGTCTTTAGTCTGTCGCTTTTAGGCGACGAGGTCAACAGGTGTTTTACATTATTGTTTTTTTTTTCAGTATCGTTTATCAGAGCGTTTGATACCCAGACATTAATAAGTTTATTTTAGACCCTGTTTATTTGTTCGATAATGCAACAACTGAAAATCTGAAGTAATCAAATTTGTTTTATCAAAGGCTGTCATTCTCTAGCTCCTCGCCATGAATACCTCCAAGGTGAGTTCAACCAGGAGTTTTTTCTTTATTGCATTTGCAGTCGCATTCGTGTATCAAGACAGTTTGAGATCAGACATTGAATACGTTTTATTACTTTAGCCCTGTTGTGATATATTTGATAGACCTAAAAGCTTAAATAATCAAAATTTTGTTTATGAAGCCGTCGTTCACTGGGCTCGCCATGAATACCTCCAAGGAGGTCAACAGCAGTTTTTCATTATT